>DWLI01002999.1:0-12337 GCA_018249915.1 Cecropterus dorantes dorantes
GGTTTGAAGGGTGTAAGGGAGACATGCTTTCTGAGGCATTCCATCTTAGTCCTCAAAGGCAGCAACGCATCTGTTGCTAACCTTAGGTGAGACTTTGATCTTACCTAGAGTCGATTACAGATGTCCATGAGCGGCAGTAGCCACTTACCATTAGGTGGGCTGCATGCTCGTTTGCTACTTTCGTACTATAAAATGCGTTCCTATAAGGACTAAGTTAAAACGCCTCGTGTATACCGTGTTCGTGGCGCAGTATTAGTCATTATCAAAATGATAAATATAAGCAAAACCACTCCAATATGATAAAACATTAACAATTTTAACCTCAAAACAAACGCTCGTAATAGTTTTCCGCTCAATATAATCTCTCAAGCATTTCCACGCTTCAGAGCCTTAAAAGCCTACGGTCAGGATTTTAATAACAAAAAAATTCACGTTATTTTCTCCATTACCAACATCAAACAAGGCGTGGCTATCGAGGCGCACGACAGTGCATGAGCTAAGTTCTTATTTATCTGGATTTTTTGTAATGAAATAAATTGTTTAAATCTAAAAAATGTGACTTGTAAACAAAGGTACTTTAAAAGTTTATGTACGTTTAATCTATGTAACATTATTTTTATTATATTATTATGTGTATTTATGTGTACATAATATTACTTTATTTTTTTAACATCTGAGGCTTCAATGTTGTTTTCTTTTTAATTAATAAGTAAATTATAATATTTAATTAATCACTATTGCGATCAAAACAGAACTTGGCTCTATTTCCTATTTATATTTTAGCGAGATCTTAATATATCTATAAGCGGTGTCGTCAAAGTCTAAACATTTATTATGAGGATAACACAGCCTCCCCTCGTTTTTAATATTAGCCGTATAATAAATAGGTTACATTCGCTTTATGAAGGAAAAACCTATTAACGAACAGAAAATGTATCAGACGACCTATTATGAACGTATTCGAGTTGGTTCAATACTGTTGGAAAATGGCGGTAGAGATAATATCGGATAGTATTTTCGTTTTTTTTTTTAACATTTCGAAGTACGTAACGTCTTGCCTAAATTATTAATTGAATATCTATCTATAAAAAACACAATTACAAGTGCAATTTATAATGCAAAAATATAGTTAGATTTATGAGTCATCATTGCCATAGAATTATAAAAATCCTTAGTTGTTGTAATATATATAAATTTAAAATTGAATTATATAAAATAACGGTTAATTAATTTTTGTTTAATATTTTTGGTCTAATTTAAAATATAACATTTCTGGTTTGAATATTTCGATAACATATCATTATACTTCTAGATATTTCTTGTATATAAGATGTTTTTACAAGCAAAAGAATACTAGTCCAATATCGCACAAAAACGGCGATCGACTCAGTAATACTCTCCCCCAAATGTCGTGTAAACACCCCAAAGCGAAACGCGACAAAATAAAATATCTATTACTATTAAAGATAATGATAGCCGTCTTAAACATGACTTAATATCTGTAGGGAAAAAAATTCGCCTCATCAACGAGCGACGGCTGTATTTTTTCGGCTAATGCAAAGGTATTTGCGATACGGCCCTGATGTAACGTTCGCCATTATCGTAATGGGCGGATGACAATGTCGAACGGTTTGAGAATAATGTTTGCATTTTAAATTTAAAAGTTTGTCCAATAGTTTTTTGTTTGTACATTTTTGGTTCAATGGCAGTAGATCCCTTCCCGTTTTTCCTGTAAAGGTACCTATTTCGTGCGTTAAGGGATTTTAAAAGAATCTTTCTTGGAATAAGAGCTGTGTGATAGGTCGTCTAATGTTTGAAATTCCGCTATCAATCGAGAATCCGAGATTCGAATTTCAGGCAATCCTACCATTAATTTTTATAAAATCATTTTTCAAAAATTTATCATTACTGCTTTACAGTGAAGGAAAACATCGTAACGAAACCACCACCAGGGGGTTCTGAAAAGTGTGTGGCGAGCGCGGTTTGACCATGATCTAAAACTCTATCATTCTTAGAGAAGACCCGTGTACAGTATTGGGACAAGAATGGTTTGATAGGACAATACAATTTCTTTTATCATTGTTAAAGCTGGTAATTATTTGAATTTTTTGAACTTTGATCTTCCCCATTGCAAGCCGTGTGTAAACCACTCTCCTAAAATGTAACAACGATATTCAGATCTCAAGTCATTCATCTTATGGTCAATCCCATATGTTTCCATATTGACATGTGATCAATCAACTGATTATTGAATACTAGTTTGACACAGAGCAAGAATTAAAAATAGAGATGTTTAATACAATTATTTGTTAAACTAATTGTATTAAATATCTCTGTAATTAACAAAAACTGATAAAACAGTTTGTTTATTCGATTTTATTTCAAGACTTACAAAAGCTTTAAAGAGTAAAAAAATAAATACGTATAGTATATACAAGTTTTTAGAGTAAATTAGTTCTGACTCAAATGATTTTTTTATTCTTTTAAAAGTCACACAAAACTCTCTGTAGTGTAGCTGATCTTTGGCATTAATCCCGTGACTACCATTTTGTAGTGCGCCAAACTTCATTACTCTATTCTGACATACACCGCGCGTCCACTTAATTATTGACTATTTCCTAAGCCCTTGGAATTGAGGAATGAGAGAGAGGAATGGATGATTAGAGAACATAGTCATGATCTAAGTAAAAAGTTAATCTAGATTTATAAGAAAGTTCATGCGTTTTTTCTTTATATGAATGAAGGAGCAAACGAGTATGCAGGCCACCTTATAGTAAGTCTCTCTCTTGGACATCTGTAATCAATCCTAGGTAAGATCAAAGTCTCACCTAAGGTTAGCCAGATGCGTTGCTGCCCCTGAGGACTAAGATATGCCTCGGAAAGTATGTCTCCCTTACCACACTCTTCAGACCAGAACACATCGCATAACACTGCTGTTATTAGGCAAAAATATTATAGTAAGTCACTGCCGCTCTTAGACATCTGTTAGGCAACCCATATAAAACAGGGATTCTATCTGAAATCAATAAAATAAAGAGACAATATTTATACGCGCTTTCTACACTCACGCTCTCTACACTCATAGCCCCGCACTAGAATTTTCTCCTGTGTCGCGGGTGCCATGAACACACAAAGACGAATACACAAACACCCAGACACAGAACAGAAATCTAAACTCATCATTCAGATGTATATATGTCTGGCCGGGAATTGAACCCGGAACCCACTGCGCATCAGCCCGGTATGGCGACCGCTCCGCCACGCGGGTCGTCAAAGTAGGTAGGTACATAAAATTTGTATAACAAGTTAAGTTTAATGATATTATAGCTATAGAAAGTCACCTAAAACATAAATCGACTCTTGATAAATTGCCACATTTATTAATAAATGTTTCCGCTAAGAATAAATTTGAAAGTATCAAAAATTTGCAACGTAGCTGCTACGCCGTAGTCCGTAGCTCAATAAAGTAATAGGTTCCAGAGTTTTTGCTTTTATTTTATGTAGAAAGACGTTTACTTAATTAATATTTAGGGGCTACACGCTTTGAAAGCAAGATAAATTACTTCTTCTTTAAAAGTTGTAAGAAAATCTATTTGTATTTAGAATACAATACCTTTACCCCTTTTTCTGACTAGCTATTTTTTGAGTAACGTTGAATTTGTAACATTTGACGACCCACGTGGTGGAACGATCAAAATACCGGTCTGACGCAGTGGGTTACGGGTTCGATTACCGGTTAGACAGACACCTGAATAATGAGATTATATTCTAGGTCTGGTTGTTTGTATTCGTCTTTCTGTGTCCGTGGTACCCACGACACAGGAGAAAATCGTAGTGCAGGGCTATGACTGTAGAAAGCGTCTATTTATTCATTTAGTTTATCTTAGTCCTGTTAGGTTGTTATTTAGTACTCCTAGTTTCCGTTTTTGCTACATCATTGCAATGTACATTTCGCGTGTACGTTTTCGGCCATACCTTGCAAAGTTCATACGAGTATACCTAGGCGAAAACGTTAAAACTTTTGAGTAAACGTAATAATCTCTTACTCGAATCAGGGAACTGATTTGGTTATAGTGTAAGAAAAAATATCTAACAATTTGTTGCTGCCTCCTTAGGAATTTACAAAATAAAGACATTTCAATTTATTTCGTGATCGACGTCTAATCTGATGGAGTCTTCTGATCGACTACAGACGGGACTTTTATTTTATTTGGAAGTTGTTACAAACAACTATGTATGAACAAAACTGACATTTCACTATATGCTAATATAACATTGAAAAGTGATATCATCGCTGCAACAAGGAAGATATATATAGTACCGCATTGATACCAATATTTATATAAATATTATAAACGTATTATAAAAATAAATCCAGATTAAGGAAAGGGAGATTTTCCGCCAGGCTAGGTGGTCATGCATAAGTGTCCTTCGACAATTTCCGTTCGGAATTTGTACATATTATGCAGTATGTTGAGAAAATTACGATAGTGTGATTCAGAGCACAGTGGCACTATCCTGTGGGAAGTTTCGGGAGGTCACCACACATATTATAAAAATAATGATAACTACTCTGAAAAAGATATTGTTTCTAACTTATAAAGTATCGTGTAACATGAATCTAAAATATCACTACATCCGTTCTTCCTGTATTGTAGAAGATGAGTAATATAATCCGAAATGGACAGCAGCATTTTCCTACAAAATTATTTACAGCGCTAATCAATCTTAAGTGCGGTGACTACGGCATAACTCTCGTTTGTTAAGGATTAGGGACGCCTGAGACTAATAGACAGTCGCTGATATAAACTGCAAATAACGGTCATTTCTCTAAACAGCTTATTAGGTACATTTAGTAACTAAGTAGGCAATTAAATGTAATACCGAATCTTCAGTTGTTACTTATATTAGGATATCACTTAATTAATTATACTAAAAATGTATACTTATCATTATTGTTGTAAATTATAATTAATTATGGTGCAGCGTGCATATAATGACACACTGTAGGGTATCGACTTTTCCCCCGCCCCGGGTTTAGCGATTGCCCGCCCAATATTACTCTAGTGTTGTGCCTTTACAGGTTTATCGATAAAGGACATTCGTTATAGGATTAAAATAAAGTATAATACAATAGAAATATAAATCTAGCTTAAATAAGTTTATAAGGAAGCTTGTATGTTCATTCTTCTCGTTTTCGTTGGTATTTTTTTCGATATCAGTAATTTGATTTTACTGTTTTGAGTAATACGCCTTCGATTTATATGCTTGGCTCTATCCTCAAAATCTTAAAAAAATTAAGAAAAGAGCCGTCTTAGAAATGTTTGTTGCGACAATGCTTTCACAGTCGAACGAAAACAAACTTTATTCTTTTATGCTTGCCAAAATATTATATTATGTACATGTTTAAAATCACTGACATAGAATTAAAAGTAGATAATCGATTTTAAAACAATTATAAATAAGTTCACGTCCCTAGCGACACCTATTTTTTGTGGAGTAATTTCACACAAAATCGCTCAAGCCCAGATAATGAACCTGTCAAACTAAAACTGAGATAACGCTGAACTTTTAAACGACTTAACCAACCAACTTTGCTATCGATATTCCTCCCCCACCCCTACATATCGCTTGATTTTCTCATTTCTATCCAACAGTCGGTATCCAACCTTCGTGAGGGGTGGTCGCGCGTTCACTTAGTGACGTTATCACGAGCCAATCCTTCGGCGTCACGCAACTACGGAACACATTAAAAAATAAACTTTACACCCAAGCGATAATGTGACGTATCTGTGAGTGATTGCAAGGACAATAAGGCGCGAATTCCGATGAAAGGGTAAGCGCGTTTGGTACTTGTATCGCTAATGGTATTCGGAACAAATAATTTTGAACACCTTAACGACTGCGTAAAGGTATTTTGAACTAGATTTGGATTGTAATAGTTGTTTATAATTTTTAATATAATTTGAAATATACGTGGAGGTATATACTAAGACAAATCCGTTGTCAAGGAGAGTATTGAAATAAATAAGCAGCATATAAATAAAAAATACTTATATGTTTGACACAAAGGGCTTTTCTGAAAATAATAGTATGTTATATTCAAGCTAAACAACACTATTTTTAATTAATTTAGTAGACGTTCCTATACTAATAGAGTTTCTGGCAGAGATTAAAATCTAACAAAAAATTTAATAAAACATCATTTAATAAAGTTCGAATTTTCCAATGACTTCATAATTATTTTCCGCATACTTTGTCATTATTATGATTTATGTCAAAAATACATAAGTAGTCCAAACAAATTAGTCCTGTGGCGTAGCAACGCATCTGTAATCGGCGTCAGGTATTAATAAGGCTGTTTTACAGTAGGTTAGTGTAAACGATTTATTACTTTTGTTGGATTTAGTCTAAACCATAGTGATCATTTAACACGAGTTGAAATTTCACCTAGTAGAGTTCGTTGCTTATATTACCTTCAAAATTTCAAAATATATTAGTCCTGCTGCAGGCGTGACCCGACGTCTCAGAATAATGAATGATTTAGGATTACCTTTGGAAATTACTTCACATACGTTTGCAAATCATATGTTACCTGTCAGAAACCTCAGTTATGTAGGTTTCCATACGATCCTTTCACCTTTAAGTAGCCTTTACCTACGAAAAATTACACGTGTCAGGGAGTCGAACGCGAACCAGACTTGAGGTCAAAGTCTGTACCACTATGCTATCATAATCACAGAAATAACAATTGAATTACATCAATTATACATAAAGGTATAAAAGATCCAATACACTAACATATAGTCCTTTGCAGTAAGCTAAAGATTATTTGAAGTTTTGTAACAACTTTTATCAACTGCTTTATTTTCAGAGCTTTGTGATTCTAAACAAGCCTGTAGGGTGTTTACGAATATTTTATCTTTAAAACCATTCAATTTTAGTTCTTCAGTAGAACGAGCTATCTGTTTACATAGGACTCTAATCTTATTTGAGCTCATGACAATACGGTGTAGAGATAACTTTACATGAAATAAATTACAAAAATACTGTATTTTATAAACACATATCTAAAGTATGTATAAAAAATAAAGTAATTTACGTTTTTTTATCAGTCTGTCCGTTACGCGTGTTAATTGGAAACTAATGCTGTATTATTAAATAAAGAAAAATGATTTTACAGGTAGTATCGTAAGCTAATTAGTACCTTAAATTTTTAGGTTTTATTATTTGTACCTTAAATTTTAAGGTCTGCGTAACAATTCTGAAACCTCACACGGATACAAAAAATAAACTAGTCAGTTAAGATGAAAGAAACAGATTTTTACTTGGTTGAAAGGAATGAAAAACAAAATTATCCTAATAGGTATGTACAATGTACAAAAACATCTGTGACCGGCCTAAAGTCGGCCGTAATTTTATCTGGGGTTGATTACAGTCCAAAGGCCTAACATTATATAATAGCTGCGGTCGCTACTTCCATTTCATAACATAAATTTTATAACATTTAATGACTTTGCGTAAAAAAAATATAAGATCGTAGTAGCACACGAACATACAGACTATCTGATGGTAAGTGGTCACTGCCGCGCTTATACATCTATAAACAACTTCATATAGAACTTGAAGTGTCTGAAGTCAATCACAAATATGTTGCTACTCCCGAAGATTAAAATGGACCCTCATATGTAAGTGAGTCGGCAAGTATGCCTTCCACCGAAACTGTACTGTTTCACGCTAGAATTAAGGGAGGTGGTGGTTTTTTCCCGGTCGAACCGTACTCGTTCTACCGCTATAAAATATCTATAACGTTCTCGAGGTGGTAGAACCATGTAGTTCGACCGGGGAAGTACCAACGCCACATCTATTTCTAGTGTGAAGCATTTCTTGCGTTTCGGTGGAAGAGTGTGGTTACTGACTCACTTATACGTATATAAGGCGACCATCTTTGTTTTTGGGAGTACCAATGCATGTGTGATCGACTTCACGACTATAGATGTCCATGGGTGGTAGTAACCAGTTACCCGTCGACTGCATGCTCGTTTGCTACTTCAGTCTGATAAAAAAAAATTAAAAAGTAGTTATCTTTTGTTCAGGTGAGGGAGGTGGTCACGGCGACCAGATGTGCGTTTTCGGTGCAATCGGGAGCAAGTTACGGCCACGAAAATTGCTCCCCACGGTAGCCCAGCGCGCGCGTACATCGCCTACCACAAGCTGGGCGCAGGCATGGAGGCCCAGACCACCACGCCGCAGTCTGACTGCGAATGTGGTGTGCACCCATCAGCCTTGTATCTGCTGGCGACGCTGTTACTTACTAGGTAAGTTTTTCCTAAAGTTTGTTTTATATATTGAAGGAGCTAACGAGCATGCAATTCACCTGATGGTAAGTAGTAACTGCCGCCAATGGACATGTAATCAACCCCAGTTAAGATCAGTCTTACCTGAGGTTGGCCATAGATCCGTTGCTACTCCTGAGGACTAAATTGGACCGCCTCGGTACTTTTCTCTTACCACACTATAAGACCAGATCACAACTGTGCTTTACGAGCGTTGTGTTTTGGTTTAAAAGGTACCTTGAAAGATCATGATCATCTATACTATGTATATCATCTGTGGCCGAGGTAGGACTATGATCTCATCAGGAGGTGCGTTACAATCCATGGGCAAATACCAACGTTATCCTTTTACAATATTGTTATTGATGAGGTTAGCGTGGTCAGCACGCTGCATACGTGAGGATTGGTCACTTACCTTTGAAAAAGTTTTCTTTGTTTAAACTCTCAGGCATGTCCTCACGATGACTTCCTTCATCGTAAAGTAATAATAATAACTATTACCACGCAAAATTAACGTTGCGTGACCCATATGGTACCTCGCGCTCCAAGATTGGGAGGTTGTTACGACTTTTTTTTTATCAGATTGAAGTAGCAAATGAGCTTCCAGTCCAGCTGAAGGTAAGGGCTTACTGCCCGTGGACGTCCGTAAGTAACTTCCGAGAGAACAAGGGTTCTATCTGAAGTCAATCACATATGCGTTGCTACTCCCGAGGGCAAAGATGGTCGCCTTATATATTAATTAACCAGCCAATTCTTTTTTTGCTCTAAGCCTATTAACGATTATTACAACGACCCTATCGCTGACTAGGTAATATTTGATGTAGTTTATTCATAAAACTTTTTCATGGTAATATTTCATTCATATTTCATTAACCATAAAGAAGTTTAATGAAAAAACTAGTCGTGACTAAGTGAGCGAAGTTACATTGAATAATTTATTTGAAGTGCTCGTACCTATACATAATATATCATTGCTAATGAATATAAAATATGATATTGAGCATTAATAAACGTACAAAGAATTAAAGCTAGGTAGATGAGTTAGTCCTAGGTAGATGAGTTAGGCTAGAACTTGTGGGGGTTTATGCCCAGGTGTTTCTATGAAAACGCCATGAGCAGAGTTAATTCGGAGGCCACGAAATATTCGACTTAAGCGTTTTTTGCATGGCGTTAAAGAAAATTAATATCTATTCTTATAAGGCCACGAAATCCCGTTACAATTTGTAGTGAAAGTTCACAAATTTCTCTCACTGCTGGCATTTTGTCGCTCTTAGCTAACGTTTCGTGGCCCTCAGGAGGTTATAGCCGCGGACGATGAGTTTCCTTTTTTACATGCGCGTGCGAGAATGCGCCCTTCATCTGTACGAGCATACACAGCAGATCAGTCTATTTTGTTTTTAATGTATATTTTTTTCCAAAAGCTAATTACCAACCAATCCATGTAGGTAGTTAATTAAACATAACTGAACACGATTGAGGCCAAAATTGTATTAGCGCTGATGCTCATGAAAACGATTATGTAAACGTCACGGCGGACGCCAGATACGGGTTACGGCCCGCGTGGGTCATCCGGAGCGGGGACCTGCTTCGTACCTTGCGAAGCTACCTGCCTATATTAAAATAAAATTCACTTTTTTCTTTATTGGGCAGCAGTAAAAAAAAATGAATTTTATATTTAAACATCTATTATCAACCCTATATAGGTTTTAAGTTATAGAGGTCAACCACGGCGTTGCTACCCGCAAGTATTAAACTGTGACAGCTCGTTCTAGTATTACCTTCACCACACCCTGCAAACCAGAACACCTATTTTATTTTATAAACCAGAAATAGATGTGGCTACGTTCACCAATATGCATAGCCAAGCAAGGTATCTCGAGGGGGAAACCTTCAGAAGGTACCCGTCACTTTGGGACCGACACAGGGTTATGTGGGAATCCTACCCAAACACTTATAAAACCTCTCCGGTGGTAGCCCTTGGCGCTGCGGTCTTTAAAGGAACGCAACCGGAATCCTACGAGCGCGTTGCCCCGTTGGGCTCTGCTTCATCGTCAACCCATTAATGTCCCACTGCTGGGCACGGGTCTTCTCCCAGAATGAGAGAGTTTTAGGCCATAGTCCAACACGCTGGCCAAGTGCGAATTGGTAGACTTTACACACCTGTGAGAACTGTTTTTTTTATTTTTCAGAGATCGCTCAGGTGTGTAGGTTTCCTCATGATGTTTCCTTTCACCGTAAAGCAGTGATAATTAATTTCTAGTACGAACATAATTTAGAAAAATCAGTGGTGCGTGCCTGGGATTCGAACCTCGACCCGTCGTTTGATAGGCCGAGTTTCAACCATTAGGCTATCACTGCTCTCATGGGCTCTGCTTAGCACAAAGGTCCACCACACCGTCAGTTGTTTACGACGATACGGAACCACACAAACTGCCGTCCTTCCCAGGGTTGTTGGCCGTGCGGTTTCAGTTCCCACTATATCATAACAGGGAGGTCCCACAGTCAAAAATTGTAATAACTACAGGGACAAACCATTTATACCCACAGCTAACCTTGCCCCATATAAATTGGGTAAGAAGCAAACAGTCACATTAAACGAAATAACACAAAATGGCTTCGGTAAATTACTTACCCGTAAGCATTATCCGTTGCGGAAGGTTCAAATCTTTCGAGGCTGAACTAAAATATCCGCGGAACGGAGCAAATAACTTACCCTCTACACAATTTATGGTTTCCGGGGTCCCGAACAAATACAGTTTCAATGATAGAATTTTATTTATAATCTAGAAAAAAATTAACTGGCTACTGCCGCACTTAGATAATATCAGACCTAACTTAGGTTGGCCACCGATGCATTGCTATCCCTGAGGGCTTAGATTGCTTCGGATAAATATGTCTCCCATACTATAAGCCTTAGACAAGAACAGAGCAGCGCTTAACACTGGTGTTGGTGTTATTGAAGTCGAGACACGGACTCTACCTTCATAAGTGGTATGAATAACAGCCTTAGAACATCTGAAGTTTGAACTCGGTATTTGTTGTATGCGGTATTTCCACGTGTAATAACACTTGAACAAACTATTGCTTGGAAACCTACAAGATCTCATTTGTGTAAAGTGCACCACAAAATCCACTTATTTGGAGCGAATAATTAAGAGGCGATATGATTTTGAGTTTCGACGAGATCTACAGCACTCTCTATCATCAAAAGAGGATTGTGGTTGACAAACAAAAACGAAATCATCGATACACGACTAATTAAAAACACTCTATCAGCGAAACGAAGCACTAATTTACCGTGTTAATTTATTTTCGCCGGTTAATCGGCTTTGCGATATTCTCGTTGGGTCCAAAGTCCTTTGGGTGATTAACAGGGATATTTAGGTAGTATGAAGATTAGTTCGTGTAATGAAAGGCCGTGACTTAAGTTGGTAATACAACAGGGATTAGGAAAGTTCATTGATCATGCCTCGTGTCGGTATATATACAAAATTACAAGGGTATAGAAATAAAGAAAAGAAAGAATGATCAATATAAACCGGTCTGACACACAGTGGGTTGCGGTTGAATCCCTGACCAGACAAATATGTAGGATGAGGCAAGATTTCTATTCTGGGTCTGGCTGTATATGTATTTGTCCATGGTATTTGGTGTAACTTTTTCGAGAGGAACCCTTCTCAAGATCCCCGGCGCCGTGGGAGACATATCGGGTTAAGTATGATTTTTGCCCAACTCAATTCCCCCCGGTGGCTATCCTCGGCACTACGAAGAGGGAGAGATGCCGGGTTAAAATTGGATTTTATCTGCACTAAATTCCCCCCGGTGGCTATCCTCGGCACTACGAAGAGGGAGAGATGCCAGTTTAAGTTTGGATTTTATCCGCACTAAATTTTCCCCGGTGGCTATCCTCGGCACTACGAAGAGGAAGCTCAAGCAAATAAACGTTGGTTGAAGTCATGAACCCCATTTGTGTTGTTGTTATCTTAATTATATTAGTCGTT
>DWLI01003000.1:0-12337 GCA_018249915.1 Cecropterus dorantes dorantes
ATAGCGAAAGAGATTTTATTACAAGTTCATACATACTATAATGCGAAAAGACTTTTTCCCCAACCTATTATATTTTTCTTTGTACAATTCTTTATCTCGTTTTCTATCGTTCTTACATTAGGTTTTGAAGTAATATGAAGTACTTAAATTATTTTATTTATTTTACTTAATATAATATAACATTACAGTGAAGACAGGGATTATACATGCAGGGAGAATTATTTTATTTTTATATAAATTTCCGTCTGCACGATAAATCTTAAATAGTCGCACGGATTTTGAAAAGATTTCAAATGTGCCTTTATCCTATGCAAATAATATTATAGCCACAAAAATTTAACCGTACTTTAAAAATAATAATAAATAATACTTTTTCTCACAGCCACGCAAAGCCAAGCGACAACCTTCCTTCACGGGCATCGGAAACTCAAGCGGCATCCTGCTCTCCAAAAGCAACAACATATCAAACGCGAACAACCACAACACAGCAACAACACCCAAGCTCTATCCTAAGGCCATCGCGAATGAGTACGACTCTATGGGCACCTTACGACGTCACTCCAACCAACCCAATAATAAAAGTAATCTTGATATAGAAGAAGACAAGTTTTATTGACGGAAAACTTCGGTTTTGAAATATTGTTAACACTAACGCCATATGGTTTTCAGTAAACTCAAGCGGCAAATTGGATGGATGGTGAAAATTGTCGATACTGTTACCGTGATGGTGAAAATTGTTGATACTAGTAGTATACTAGATGGTGAAATATCTTTTAAAAGTATTGTTATACTTCAATACAATGTATTTACGAAAAAACAGCGGCGTATTGAATCGGTTGTCAAATTGATCGGTGGTGATACTATAACGGCATTTATTACGTAAAAATATTACTTGTCAGTAAATTTCAAGCAAAATCTATTTAATTATGATACCCAACGCCGACGTCTGTCTGCTATACAGAAGCCGTGTACAGAAACAATTTGCTTTGGGTAAATCTCAAGCGGCGGGTTGAATTGTTGGAACTATTTGAATAGTCAGTGCAACGTTATTTAAATATGGCGGCACTAGTTAAATATATCTGTCTTGTAAAAGAAATTTTATGCAGCTATTATGTTTTATAATTGAACGTAAATACACATACTTGAGGTATTTTAACTTATTCTCAAAGGTTGCAACGCAAATATGACTTTAAGCTATATATGCTTCAGATAACAATGACGTGGGTTGAATGAATCAGTTTAATAAAATAGATACGTTGATACATGAGATATTTTTTTAACAAAAAAAAAATTATAAAACCGTTAAACTGTTATACCGTTTGACCGTTGAGCGGTTAACTGAGTAAAAACGACTTTATCATGTCATTTCGTTTGAAATGTAGATGTGACTTTCGGAATTACGGTGGAGTTATAAAAGTCGATGTAATTTATACCGTCCGGCCAATATTCGGACCGTATTCGCCGTTTCAGACGAAACGTTTAAATAATGCATGAGCTTGGGTAAATGCATGCATTTTAACTTTTTCAGGTACTCTAGAGACTAAAAGGTTGAGGACCTCCGGTGTTTAGATTTAATGGGCTTTTTTAGATGAATGCGTTGAAAGTTGGATGTTTTTGTTTGCTTAGACGCGTTCGTTTATTACGTAAGATTTGTTAACATAGAATTTGCGTCCTAACTCTGCAGGATAATAAATGAAAATAATGATTTTCTTCCTTGTCTTGTATAAGATTTTTTTTCTTACAACTCCATTCTAAGTTTTTCTATTTTGGTTTTTGTATTTCATATATTTACAAAAAGACAATTACATAAACATGCAAACCCAGACTATAACAGACATCCTAATATTTCTCCTGGGTATCATTTGGAATCGAACCTGGGACAACAAGAAATCTTTACGTAGTAAGCGAAAGCCTTTATAAACTGTTGTATGTTTGAATATTCGTATTATGCGTCGATAGTATTATGAAATTGTAATTGATTGTGATCGGATGTTGCTATGCAGTGTAGTTTAGTTTTAAAACCCAGTGCCATTGTAATAAAAAATGTAAAATATAGATTTTATACTTTTCGTTATTAACGGCTTAGGTTCAATGATATTATATACATGTGTCCGGAAAGCTGTGTCGAATTCTTTAATGATGTGAAAAACGGTCAATTTTATCAACAAACGATCCCGTAACATTTTTCAAAAACCATTATGGAATGGGAGTCTTTATATTACACTTTTTTAAGATTTTTTAATAAGAATAATTATAAATAGGGACTGATTTGTCGATAAAATTTACTGTATTTTTACATCATTGAGGCTTCGATAACGTTGACGGGAGACTATATTTAGATGTTAGTTTCGATAGTATATAATATCATTGCTTCTAATGTAATTTTAAGCATAGTTTGTCTAATTTATCCGGTAATTATTATGTAACAAAGCCGATGTGCCATGTAAATAAGTAATTCATAAAATAGGAATATATTATAATATCGATATACAATTTTTCTACACGTACGCAAATACAATACGGTGCCTTATGAGAAATATCAATTTAAATATATTTATGTATACACAGATATAAATGATAACTTATAGCAATTTATATGAAATTCATTTTATTTATATTTGTTGAATCAATTTCAACATTTTATCTGACTCATGTTGAGTCAAAATTGTTATAGGAGCATGTAAGAATAACTAGTATTTTGTATTTTTATATTTTTTAATTGATAAGTTTGGAAAGTGAACATGCTGTATGCACTGTTAATTACTATAAGTTCAAAACTTGGTGAAGTAAAAATATTTTGTGTTCTACTATATATTCTGTACTATATAGTCTCAAATGAGATTAGATTAAATAGCCAGTTCTTAAAATGTAATAAACAATAGATCTTTTATTTTTGATTTTGAATCACTTCGGGATTTTTTATTACATTTATACTTTTTCAGCGACTTTTTTGTGATGTAATTTTCAATGCCGCACATTCTTTTGGTAACACAGTTATTTTGATTTGGTTAATACAACCGCGTTTATAAAATTATTTATAGGCATACTTATGTATATTCGATACTATTCACTACCCAAAAAAATTGATAGAACTTTTCAGCTATTTTTAATTGCCTTTTTTATTCGTAACAGTCGTGCAATGTTACAAACTTAATATTTCATTGTGAGTTCATTGTGTTTCATGACCGGTACCTAAAATCAGCTTGTCTATAATCGCACCTTATTTTATGTGATGACGTAATGTCTTAATACGTCTTAGGCGACGCAACGCTTTCGTTATCGCCGTTTTGCAATCAAAGCGTGTTTGTGAATATTGAGTATATGAGATTACGAGCCTTGTATGTCTAGTAAAGTTTCGTCTGAGTTAGGTACAACGTTAGGGTAAAAGCCAAACAACGACTGAATGTCTAAGTCAGGGATTCTCAAATGATCGACGTTGACAATCGGACAACCGCAGTTTTTAAATTAAGTATTTTGCATCAAAAATGTCTCTCTTGCAAAAATAGTTTGGGAATCTCTGGCCTACCCCATATCTATACCTATGATATTGATGAGTGATGTCTCTTTTATGATTTGTGAGATATTTAGTGGCCAAATCCGTTAATTTCGTTTGTTTCCAATTATGTCACTTGTAACAAAGAAGGGTTGTAACGACTCTATATATAATATAGTGTAATAAAAGAACTCCAGAAATCCGAAGGCAGCCGATTATGACCGATAATTTAACGTATAATAACCCGGTAATGTATACATACTCCTTTGTCGTAGAGTCGCGAAGGTGTTGTATACTAACTTTATAACATGGCTTTTCACCTGAGCGCCTGTTTATATTATCCAGAAGTTTCATACAATATATGTTTCAAATAATTCAGTTGTTACTTACAGAACGGCAGAGCCGTGTAAGTCGAAGCTCAGAGTTCAAAACTCTTCATCCTTTTGAGTTTTAATTAATACAAATTGTTTCTTCGCTAACTTTGAAGTCTCGTTTCTATGATCCTTAGTCTTAAAACAAGTAAGGCAGTTTACTATTATACTATTGGGTACTTTCAAAGTTGTCTGAATTTTGCTTAAAATATTAATCTATAAAGCTGTGTATGAACAGGCAGGCTAAACTGAATAAAAGATCTCGTACATATATAGAAAATACATAACAATAATTTACATAAAAAACTGAACCGATCTTGCTCATTTAAACATTGTTATATTTCAGAAAAAAAATATTTTTTTTAAGAAAAATATATGTATTTATATGTTAACATAATCTTCATCGAGATTTGTCTATGTAAAAAAACTGTTGATTCCTTTTTGAGCTTTTGTTCGTATTGTATGTTCGAAATAATATTAGTTAAATTGCGTTATGTCTACATAAATAGGTATTATCTAAGAGGCTTTCTCTCGATAACTCACCGATTTAACATTCGATGTTTATAGTTAGAGATTATTTTATTGTGATTGTTAAGACTTTATATTTGTAAATCAATTTTCCATCAAATGTTCTCATTCCTTATTTTATGCTATACAGATGTTTATATAGACGCTGTGCATTGTTATTTTAGGGCGTTACTTAAAAATAACAATAAAGACTGTCATTTATTTAGTTGTTTTATTTTCAAAAGTTTAAGTACAACATTTAAAAAGCGTGACACAATGATATCATGTATTTATTTAAACGAATTAAAAAATGAGTTCCTATAAATTTTCTGCTGTATTTTATGTATGGTGTTACTAAAAATAGTTTGATCAGTATAAGAATAATATTAGCTATTCCCTGCTGAAATAATCGGCAGTAGTATTATTAGGTATTTGTTTCAGGTGTTCAGACACATGGAATCATTTTACTATGTTGAAGCATTACTGGCATACTGCATAGCATTACTGGCATGAATGATGTGTCATTAATAAGCATTAATGATATGTCATAAGTAAGATGGAACATATGCATATGTGCTGCTTGCTTTAAGTATTTTTTGTGGCTTACTTATATATGAGGCGATCATCTTAGTCCTTGGGAGAAGTAACGCATCTGTGATTATAAAGTTGCTTACAGATGTTCATAGGCGGTAGTCACCACTTACCATCAGATGGACTACGTGCTCGTAATTGGGAAGTAAAATATATTCAGTATTATTCTTTCTTTAAAGTTGCTCTGAAAAAACAATAATAGATAAAACGTCATTTTTATGCAATTATCGTTTAAAACAAGTTAGACAAAAGTGGACTATAGTCGAAGAACAAATTAACTCTACTGCGATAACCATTGGATTTGCATAATTGGGTCGCCGCCTAAAAGGGGTCTATGAAAACCCTGCCTTTCTTCGTTTTATGTACTCAAATGTACGGAAAATAAATTTCCTCTTTCGGCTTAGGGTCGCGTATTAGGGCTCAGATTTGTTTTAAGTTATTAAAATTATCTCTCTGATCTCGGGTGCTTAAGGGATGGATCGTATCCAAGTATATTTTTATAGAACAAATTGTTCGGGTTGTTTTGCGTATAGTGTGTGAAAAATAAATCTGTAAAGGTTGTTCTTCAAATATGCGTGTTCTGATAGGTCGTGCGATAAGTGAAACTAAGGGTTATGTTTTCGAAACATTGAAGTAGGAACAACCGTGATCGATTTCAAATAGACTAACATCTAATGAGGAATTGCTTAGAAATGTCGATGGGCTACATTAATATATATTTTACAAGTATCCACAGCCGTTGCGCAAGAGAGGGGGTTGATACATGGGGCTTAAAAAGCAGAGTAGAGTGGACATCTGCCTTCTTTAGCAACGTCAAACGTTTTTTGAATCTCTAGGGGCTATTAGCCGCTCTTGGCAAACATGCAAGATTACATTTTTAAGATGTGGCTAACTTCATTAAAGGTCGATATTGGTTAAAACTGAATAAATGGACAAAACATCGAGATTGTAATATTGTCTCATAATATATTATGTAAGCAAAATTTAAATGTTTGTTGATTATATTGAAAGGTTAAAAAAATAATCCTGGCTATGACAAAAAAAGATTGTGTTTCTTTAATATTTCGTCAAATATGTAGGCTTACAACTTTGAGTAATAAATTATTCTGATAAGGGTAGATATACATTTATATAAATGTAAATAAACACCGATCATCGAGTAGTGAATAAACAATGGAGCAGTCAAGCGGAGTTATCTATTTTGACATGTTTGTGCATTTAGTGTAAATAATTTTGGAACTTAAATAAACATGTCTTGTTCTGGTTATACTCTATTTTTATTTGTTTTTGATTTAAATGATAGACTTGTTTTTTAATTGATTTATTTCTTGTAGTAGAACTAGTTGTGATTTGACTCCGGAAGCTCTACCGCCACACCTATTTCTGCCTAATAACAGTAGTATTATGTGCTGCTGTGTTCTAGTCTGAAGGGTGCGATAAGGGAGCCATACTTTCCGAGGCATTCCATCGTAGTTCTTAGGGGTAGCAACGCATCTGTGACTAACCTTAGGTGAGACTTTGATCTTATCTTGGGTTGATTACAGATTTTCATGGGCGGGAGTAGCCAGGGAGCAGTTATTTCGCGGCAGTATATGGTTGAGGTAGAAATAAATTCTTAGAGGGAATAACAGGTTTAAGAAAAATCACATCTATTGAACATTCTACTGTATCGTAGATTGTAACTTCTGAACTATGTTAGATCTTTAAACTAGAACAGCCTAAGGCAGGTAATAGATGTGTTGTTACCTCTGAGGACTAAGTTGGAACGCCTTGAATAAGAGAATAATAAACAAGTCATCCTTCAGAAGCTCCAGATCTAAGGAGGGGGGGGGGGTCAAATCCAAACTTTGAATTGAACTCGATGAATTTAATATTGACTATTGGGATTTGTTTATTTTTAATTTCAGTCAGTAGGAGTGGAACTTTAAGCAGGAATACGTTAAAATATGCATCTATTAGTCGGTTTCTGATAGCGGAAATGATGAGAATGGTAAAAAAGTGGGGTTACTTTTTGCCTCGCTTAAAAAAATTAAAGATCCGGGGCAACCCTCCAGTGACACTTGACGCTTAGGTCATTAGGTAGAAACAGCTGTGGTGGTCATTTGTATGTGTATAGTGTTTCGTAGTGTAGGTACACTTTTATTAATTTATATACTTACTTACCTTTTTAGCGTTCAGAATAAAGTACCGATACAATTTATGTGCTCATCTAAAGGACTACCATGTAACATTGCATAACTTATTCATAACATTGCTTTATTTTTGTAAGAAATAACAACAAAGAACTTTTACGTGAGCTGTCGAAATGGCAAACGATGATTTATGAGATTTTGGTTGGTAGGTAAGTGTGCCTAATGCTTATTTATAGTAGAATCTGTTTTAGGTAAGCCTGTGTCACCTGAGAATGTAGGTAGTAAATTGCGTAGAAGATTGCGCCAAATAACTGATTTTAGGACACAAAAATTCAAGAACAGGATTTTGATTTATCATTTTTAACTTCATCATTTAGACTTGTAGTAGGTACTAAGATAGATAAATAGATAAGATATGGTTGGCTTTATAACCGTTAATTACTTTAAAAGTTTAAGGGCGTTTCATGTACCTACCAGTCGCGACTGTTTTTACCTCCACGCGTGTTTTAGACGCACAAATAAATTCATGTAGAATATGTAGACGTAGTGTGCGTGTACGAATGAAATAGGATGAAAGTGGCAGGCGTGTGAGTGTAAATTCCTGCGACAGGAAAAACGTCTTGTCAGTGACTAGCAGACAACGTAGAACATACTATATAATACATACATAACTAATGGTTATTCAATAATAGAAGTTTACACAAAAGTTCCTTGTAACTTGGCAGAGCATTTAGAAATTTTTTTCGAAGGTTTAATCATGGAGAAGCTAAATATTGGATGAAAAATGTCTTAACATATAGTACGTAGATCTGTTTGTAAAAACGTGCTGTTTTTAGAGCACAATATGGTACTATAAAAACACATTTTTACATGTTACTCCAAATTATTTTCGTACAAAATCTGGCCTAACATTCATAATGTCAATGTATTAATATTATGCCTCTCACGTAGGTGCTTCCGAAGATAAGATGAGGTGGCAGTGACGAGAATGTCCCGACAGCTCATTATGGAGACGTGACGACGTGCTTCTAGGGAGTATTAGGTTTTAGCTACCTTAGGATGAAATATTGTATTAATACCTGCCTATATTTGGAACTCTGGAAAGGTCGCATGATTTCATATTTTTGGCAATTTGTAACCGCCAGATATTGATTGTGGAATTGACAGTTCCTGAGTGTCGTACCGTTTTTAAGGTTATCTGGATTGGCCAATAAAGTTTTTTTTGTACGCAAGAAAAGATGAACAGCAAAACAGAGTCCTTGTATTTTGTTTGTACAAGTACAAAAAGCGAGAGTCAGTCTAAATTACATGTTTAAAAGGTTGAATCCGAGTCTCTGGTTGTAACAGTGACTATAAGTTCCCAAAATTAATTATGCGCCTTTAGTGCAGAGCGCAGAAGTGTGTCTGCCGCAGTCAAACATAGAGTCAATCATTGAGAGTTCTACCAACTTCATTATAATAAATTAGAATATTTTGCAGAATTCAGATCATACAGTGTAAGTTCAGCAAATATCAAGTAGTGCAAATCTGTATAGTTGCGAGTAAACATTCCTATTTACCCAGAACATTGGTTGTACCACGTGGTTTCTCTTGCGTTTAAAAAAAAGTAACACGAAAGTTAACGTACATTTATTGGATCAACAATCTTTGAAATATTTACTTTTAATTATTAGTTCTACAGACTACGTAAAATAATGTTACAAATGATTCTTCTGATATTAATTTGTAGTAATTTGATAGAGTACATGATTTTAATAAAATAAATAATATATTTTCACTCATTATGCGGACTGATTATTTATATTTTTTAATTTATTTCAAACACACAGACAAAGTTTAAAAAAATGAAAATATTGGTTTATTATTTATTATTCTCCGTATTTTTTGCGAATAAGTATAAGCTGTGAACAAACACAGCGAACTTTAATATTTATTTCATGTATGGTCAACCTACATATACTTATAGTACCTACATTACGATACTTTCAACAAGTGGTAGTTCCTATTGACCTATATTCCGAAACTACAGCTCACAAAGCTGGGTAAGGCCTGTTCATCCTACTTACATATGAATTGTATTCCTTACTATAAATGGGGCAATAATACAGCTGCGAGAAAAGTAATATTGACACAATTGCCTTTATATGTAGGTTTAATAGAATCCTTTCAGAGGAATAGATTTTACTGAGATTCTTAGGGAACTTTTTGTAAGGACTAAAATGTTATGGTAATGCAATCCATAAAACATGTGTAAGATTTTTTTTATTATCAAACCTTATTTTCGTTTTCGTGAGACCTTTAAAAGAAACCCCTCGCCGTGGGAGTGACGCCGATTTATGTAGGATTCACTAAAATCCGGCGAACTTTGTCTTCGGCGAAGAAAACTCCGGGATATCCAAAGGAACGCATCCGGAGTCCTTTAAGCGCATAGCCCCGTAGGGTTCCGCCTTGGTGGGCGTAACACACACACAATCTGGTGTTAGCGGTATGCGATCACACATATCGCCGGTCTTCCCGGGCATGGCGGTCAGGCGGTTCGAGCTCCAATTCTTGCCGCAACCTCGGAAGCCTTCTTTTAGTCGCCTCTTATGATACGAGATGCCGTAGCCCAATTCTGCTCTTTGAACTACAGGGAAAAAAGGTTGCCGACGGTAGGCAGTGACCCTATAATAGATGTTAGGTATTAGAAATATTCGTTACTAAAAGACAATCTAATTTCAAGAGTTTTGGCCCTTTCAACGGTTCAAGAAAATGTTTACCTTAGCGATAAAGTTTAGTAATCTTACTTTACGAGACCATGGAATTCACTTAAAACTTTGATGATTTAGTTCGGTGGGAAACCTTTAAGTATTTAGCACTTAAAACTTGAATATCTTCCTAGAAATAGAAGCTGTTTGAGCTTATGGCTACCGATACTTACTAATATTAACGCGGTTTTTGTATGCTCATACTTCAATTTTATATTTTAAAGTAATATTTAAATTGACAAATAAACAAGTTTTTTATTACATCCCTTAATATAACTCAATAAATTAAAATTACTATTAATACCATATCCGAAAGTAGGTATACAAAGAAAAAAATTAAGTTTCTTATCTTACTGTACAACAGACAATTTGTAAGTGCCTCCGTAGCCATACACAAACATTTATACTTATAATGTATCTAATTATATCTTAGTCACAAAATGAAATTCTAAATAAAATTTAAATAATGTCAAAGTTGGAAGTTAAAAAATGAAGGGTACGGATGTGGGTAAATTTTTAAAACACCGGAATCGTTTGTGACCAGGTTTTTACTTTGAGACGGAACGCTTTTATCCCAAAAATCCTGTGTAAAATTTGCAAATTATGCGTAAAAGCGGAACTCTGAGTGTATAATAATGTATATAAATAACCGCCAAGTGCGAGTAAGATTCGCGTGCGAAGGGTTCCGTGTCGTAATCAATAAAAACGCCAAAAATCAGGTTTGTTGTATGTGAGCCACTTAATTTTTTTGTATCTTTGAAAATTTTCACGTCTATTTATCACGGTTTATGTGATACAGCCTGGTGACAGACAGACGGACAGCGAAATCCTAGTAGTAGGGTCCCGTTTTTATCCTTTGAGTACGGAATCCTTCCAGTGACGTAGTGTAGGATTATGCCGCCCGGGGCGGAAGTTGAAATTTTTGTTGGCCAAAAAACGGCTGTAAACTTACTACCAAAAAAGGTCGCTAAACCTATTTAGGTTAGCATTCTTGTGCTGCCGCCGTTTCGAGATCTTTTCTACAAAAATACTGGTTATTACGAAAAAAGGGGAATTTTGCCGCCCCCTTAACAATGCCGCCTGGGGCGCCCCCCCCCCCTACTACTCTACTATACCACTGAATCCTCCAGAACCGAATATATTGCAAACTTAAAATATTTTTCCACATTTTAAAACATTTTGGATGTCTATCAGAGGCAGTATACAGTTTAGTATATGTATTTACACAGGTTTATTATAAAGCAAACACATTAATCGTGAGCCTATTAAAGCCTTGGAGCCTAAAGAAAATAAATTTTAGTGAAAACGAATGCTTTCTAGAAACGATAAGTAAACTCTCTAAATAAGTAAATCTCGATGCCTAAAAGTAAAATTATTTGTATTTCTATCTTTAGTATTGGGTGTAGGTGCCTTTCAGTTGACTTCTTAGGGGCGTTATTATAATATTAAAGTAGCAAACGAGCAAACAGTGTACTTGATGGTAAGTTGGTCACTTTCCACTCATGGATGACTTTACCCTCGACTGGTCGCGCTTTATTTGTGACGCGGATCGTCGTGCGGGGTCTTCAGAGACCCCAAGAATTAACCGCGAGTAGTTATTTTATCATGTATATTTTAAGACTTATTTAACTTCAGGTAAAATCAGAGTCTTATCTGAGGTTGGCTACAGGTGCGTTGCTACTCCTCAGGACTAAGTTGGAACGCCTTGGTTAAGTATGCCTCCCGATCCACACTCTTCAAACCAAAATACATCAGCATTTAACACTGCTGTTAAGTGCTGCTGTGACGGTGGTGCACCCGGAGTTGAACCACTAAGGGTTCTACAACCTTTGAAAGCCTAGCCACCAACCAAGCCGACGAGTGCACCATACTGCTACATTGCTCATTGGTGAAAATTAAATATAAGACGTTCCAACTCAGCCCTCAAGAGTAGCAACGCATCTGTTAGAACTCAGATATTACTGTAATTTTACCTTTTTTATTTTCGAGGGAAAAACCTTCAAAACGCAGACGACGTCGCGGGAGCGACGGCGGGTTATGTGGGGTTATTACCGCACTAAAATCTCCAACGGAACGCAACCGGAGTCCTCCAACCGCAATGCCACTAACTGGTTCTTTCCTGGTGTGCATTAGCACTCACCGAATCTTCTGGCTTTTACGATGGCATGCGACCACACATTCTTCACGTGGTCGCTTAACTGGACGGTTTGAGCTTCCACTCTTACCGCCCGCAACCCCGGAAGCTCCCTATTAGTTGTCTCTTACGATAGGTAGGGGATATAGTAGCCCTATTCTGGTCCCGGTACTACAGGGACAACTGTAATTTTACCTAGGACGGCATTGGCTTCATATCAGAATATATAATAGATTGCATGCTCGTTCGGTAATTCCAAAATATAAACAGGTAGAACTCTTTTACATAAAACTGTGAAACTATAAACTAATATAATACTATTATATAATTTTGTTCATACCAATCATTAGGTATAATTTTAT
>DWLI01003001.1:0-12336 GCA_018249915.1 Cecropterus dorantes dorantes
AATTTCCCCCAAAAAAAAAAAAGAGCAAATTTTGGAAAAAAAAAAAGGGGGAAGAAACCAAAATATTCCCCCCCTCCCCGGGTTCGGGGGGGGGGGGGGGGGGGGGGGGGGAAATTGCCATTAACACCCTAATTAATGGATGCTTCCTAAATAAGAAGATTCAAATAAAGTAAATCATATATTGACGTTCTTCCACACTAAGTAAATAATAATCCCTATGTATATCTTCAAATAAGATCCATTAAATTACTTTATTAATTAGTTTGAGTGTGACAGAAACAAAAGAGTATATTACAAAGAAATTTTTAACGGTCTAAAGCTTCAAACTACCCCACAAACCCACAAAATTCAACTTAAGCCGCTGCAAGCATGCGTTGTAGTACCTATTTAATCTATTTGGTTAAAACAATGCTTCGAGAAAAGGATAGTAACGGCCGTGCCGCTTTTTTGCACTACCGTGCCCCTAGACATTCTAGTACCAGTTCAGAGATCCATTATATTACTCGTACATTTTAAATGTCACACATCGTGAGTACCCGTAACATTAAAATGTTGATACATTTTAATATGTTACGGGAATTGATATTCCGCGATAATATTAGTCTAAAGTCAAATATAACTCGTTCTTAAAATTTACACACGAACATACGCACCGCGGGAAATTTTGTATCTCCTCGGCTTATGATTGTGTTTGAGGAAAATATATTTTAATTTTCCAGTGGGCTTTGCACCTATGAGCTTGGTGCGTAGAACAGTCCCAACGGCAAAGAGATTTCTTCGAATAGAAATACCGCTTATAATAAGTGTAAGCTTTGTGCAATATAAGTTGTTTGCCTTATTGGATTTTTGCAGTAACTGGAAATAGCTGGTGTCGTTTTAATATTCTTCAAATTAAAATAACTATTTTGTTTGAGCCGTGACACATGAAATAAAAGTCATAGTATTGGAAGCACCAAATAAATTTTATTTTATTTTTATAAAACACTTATAGAGCTCTATTTTATTTAAGTCAGTAGGTATATTACCTACAACTTTTTTAAAAACTTATTGTAAGTACTAATTAATATTTTTAGGAAATCTTTTATATTACATAAAACTCTTATTAACGTCACGGACCGACGCACAAATATATAATTTATTTCTCAGGAACTTCATATAGTTAAGTTTATACATAAAATAAGTAATTTAAAATACGTTAACGTAAGTTGAACCGTTTCTTTGTTTCGAATTTCAAAATGGCGTAAAATTTGGCGGTAGTTTTACTGGTATTCTAAAATTGAATGGTTGGACAGCTGGTTCGTGTCCATGGGAGCCAGTAACTCCTATTATGGTGTTATCTTCTTTGGTTATGAGATAGGCCTTACAGTTCTTCACCTTGGAGCAGTACCATCGCCATCCGTACTTAAGAGGGTAAGGGTATTTTGAGTAGGTGTAATTTTTGTACATGAGGAGGGTCCGCCCTCGCTTCGACTTCACTTCTACCGCTGAAATAAAATTAAATATTATTCATTTACCGCAAAATATCTGAACGTTGAGCTTTGAAATATAAACATTTATATTGATTTAATTCTCATAGTATGAGAATTAAATCAGTATAAATGGTATGATATTTTACATAATTTTATACCGTATGTCGTATATTCCTTATGAATTGAAGTAAATAAAAAATGTAAGATTTCATAAATTTACCAGACATGGGTAGCGTATCCAGTAGTGATTCTTTAAGTGAAATAAGAAAATGCCCTGGAATATTAGAACTTCAAGGAAAAAATAAAATTTATGTAGGTATAATTTTATTATGATTTATTACAAAATCAATGTCAAAGACATAATTTTATACAATTATTAGTAACAAAATCATAATATAAATAATGCACTTTTCATCTGTAGTCAGTCTCTAAAATCCACATGTTAACTGGAGCTAATGTTACCAGTAATTTTTACTCTTTAGTTACTAACTATGTGAAACTAGCAGGCATTTTTTAATTAATCTAGTTAAGGACATAAAATTCAGTCAAAGACAGCATGTTTAAGGTATACCTATTAGTATATGGGTATTTCTACAGGTCTGGGAATTTTAGAGGGCTCACCTTGCAACACCTTCATTTACCAATTTAAGATTAGTTTTCAATTATTTATTAATAAAGTTTAACTCTGATTGTAATTGGTCACTAAATTTCAACACTTTTAAATAAAAAAAATCCAGACAAAAATAGTATTTAATAGAGAACATTTTCACTTCTCTAAAGGGTGACATTCCAGAATCATGTCATAAATCACAATAAAAACATATAAAATTGTAATTATTAAAAGATAACCATTTTAAAGTAATCATTAGTGCAATTTGCATGTAACTTATATGCGTAAAATCTGTAACATATCAATAACTAAGTGACATTGCCGCTGCAAACATGCGTTGCTGTTTGCCTAGTAAATTGTTTATTTTGTCCAAACCATCAGGCAGTTACTCGCGACTACGCTGTCATCGCCAGCTGTCATGTTTGAGCCAGACAACTTCTCACTGACCTGGTACGTATTTATATACAGTAATTAATAGTATTTTTGGTAATTATGCCACAGTACTGTTATGTTCGCTTACATCCATGCGGATAGTATAAAATTTGATAGCAAGTCAATATAATCCATAATTATGACAAAATACTTTAAAAATCTCACTTCTCTGTGAAAACGTTGTCAGGGAAGTGATAGCCCGCCAGAGAAGTGAGATATAATTTATCGTTCGTCTTTATTCATCATTTGATTAATATCAACATAGTTACATTCATACAGTTACATGTATGTTATTGGATCACACTATTTCTTTAAGTTTGTTACATATTAGCAGTGAAGCTATTTTTACAAGCTTTCATTTAGTGTCACCGATGTTTGTCTGTAAGTTAAATTTGTTTCACTACTCGGTTTCTAATTGAATTTGAAGTGTTGCCAGAAGGTGGTTATAGAAACTCCTAAACTAAACGAGATGAATTCATCGAGTTTGGTCTTGTTTAATTTGTCTTTACGAGTTCTTTTTTTGTACAAAAAAGGTGTACCTTCATGATGCACATTAAAGTTATAATGCCTTTTTATTTTTGTAGTAAATAATATAAGCTCAAATGCAACTTTCATTTTAATTTTCACTACCTTGTACTTCACTGTCCGTGGAAAATTAAAAACCTCTATAAAATCAATATTTATCATAATTAAGCCTGGCCCGTTAAATGTTGGACATGTTGTAGTATACTCTAGGACTCTAGTCACTTATTATACTAATTAAGGACAAAAAAGGAGATTCAATTAAATATCCTATATGTAATAATTATACTGTGAGTAGAAATACCCATATACATATTTAAAGTGAGAAAAGTGCGTTACTGACTTCTGGGTCTGATACTGTTATGTACTTCAAGTCCTACTTAATCAGCAATATTAATAAAAAAAAACGAATATGCGATATATTATGTTAATGTCGTTGTATTTCTTATAAAAATATTGTAGTGTGTCACTTATTGATATAGCATCACGATTCCACGTTCTAGTAAGATAATTTACAAGGTTATTATAAGATCACGTAGGATAATTAGTATATAAGCTAGTGTACAATGTCACAAGTTATTCATAACACCTTCATAAGAGTCTTTAGCACTATGGGACCTCAACCTCCCATGATCTCCCACACCTGCGCCTTGTAGGCTCCATTACATCACAATTTTACAAAACTAGTAGATATTCATATCTTAAGTAGAATTAAAAGTGTATCTGTGTAAGTGTACTTTATCTCGTTAGCTTTCTTGGTTCTATAATTTTCATCTAAATCAAATGATATTACGGTTTTTTTGACTTTCGGATTTTTGACGCTTAGAATAAAAGCAACTATTTAAAGCTAATCATCCGCTATTTATGTTAATTTCGTTCGAAACCTATAGACTTCTACCAGCATCAAATTGCTTTAATCGGTTTCTAAAACTAAAGGTTCCCTAAGAGCGCCGAGGATGTGATCTGGATTCAAGTAGTATTTCGGAGGTTCATGGCAGTGTTCTTCGTATGCTGACACGATAATGTTTTCATCGCCAGTGAAGACGTATGCATAACAGTTTTTCATTGTAGAACAAACCCATCTGGTCTTGTTCATCTTGTTGTATTGCCTACGGTACGTGTACTGATGAAACAAGAGCATTTCTTTCCCCTTTCTCGAAGTTATCACAACTGCTGTGTCTGTAGAGAAGATATGTTTCTGATAATTTAACAATTGAGAAAATTAATAGTAAGTTTAAAGAAGAAAGTTTTAAAAATATTAAATTGCCAGACAGTTTAAATCATGCGTTTTTAGATATACCTTCGATAAGTACGAATTTATTATTTTCTTATCGGCAATAAGCTGAAATATTTCTACGATTACAGATTGTCTGTGTAATAAAAATCTTATTATGTATTAAAATGTTATATACCTTTATCAGCATCAGCAACTTCAGTTTTTCTCGGAGGACGGTGATTATGTTCCTCTTTAGTCATTATTATTTCATCATCTCTGTTCAAGTAAACGAAAGCTGAGCACTCTCTCTTGTGCATACAGTTCCACCTGGACCCGTTTTTGGTTTCACAAACTTTTCGGTATTTATATTTGTTGAATTCTAATATTATCTTTCCATCTCTTGATTCGATGAACATAGCTTCATTCTTGTCACTATCACTATCTTCATCTTCATCAGTTGTTTCCTCAGTAAACTCCCTATTGTCTTCATCTTGTTCTAAATGTTCTCTGTCATCTGTCGAATATATATTTGTATTACACAAAGATCTGTTTTACATATATCGAGTAATGACAAAACATTCCGATCATTTTGTCTAAACATTTCTGTGGTAAAACAATCATATAGGTAGGGAAAAGAGGCAGGTAAAGGTAGTCACTGAAGAAACATTAAAAAAAAAACGTAAATATTTTATAATTAACTTTATTACTAATTACGTAAAACGAGTTTCATGTCAACAGTTATATTTCAGTGAACATAAAAAAAAAGAAATAAGTACCCATCATTTCAATTATCATAACTTAAAAGTGCATTGAATGTGATTGCACGAAATTAAAAAAAAAAACTTAAACGTAACTAGTAAAGTAAAATAAACTAAAAAGCCTTTACACTAATTGTAAGAACTACAAATATTACACTATTTATTATGATAAACGCCTAACTTATTCTATTGAGGCACTGTGTACTTAAGAATAAACAAAGACATGATCATATGCATCTGCATGTAGCATATGCATTTGCATTTGCATATGTAAAAAGTAGATAATGCATATTTTATTGCAGTTATGCGCTATATTAGAATTTTTAAAATCTGTTATGATAGGCTAAATCGATGTCGTACCTTCGAACCGTATGTGATCGTTAATAATTACAATAGTAGCAAAATGAAGAAAAGACTTACATACCAATAATTATAATTTTATAACTGAATTTGTGAACAATGATTTTGCTTGATACTTATTGTGATTAAATAGATGATAACATAAATAAAATAATTAACATAGAAAAAACAGCTGATAGTGACGATTTTGTTGAAGTAACAATAAAATGTTAAATCAGTGTGTTTTTTGTTTTGATTACATTTATTTACGTTTTCAGGCCTTTCGAGCTTGTTACTTTGCATATAATCAAGTCTCTAATGATTACAAAAAATAAAACATAACATTACGTAAAATAAAAGGGGCTACATAATTCTATCTAGGAAAAGTCGATAAAGCATAGGTTCATGATTGTGGGTGTTGACTATAAGAACCAATTCGTATTTATCATTAACATGTGCGTAGACATCACACTTGTTGCTGTTAGGCTCGTTACAACACCACCGACTGGTGGCGCCGTTGACGCAAACCTCTTTCCTGAAGGTATGCCCGTTTATGAGGAGGTAGGTCTTGCCGGTTGACACGGTAACTACTGTAACTAAAGAAACGAAAAAAATAGCACCAAAAGCAAAATAAAATATGGATGACGTTTCATTTATTTGTGTTTGCGTTTATATAAAGACGGTAGTTCACGAAAGAATACTGCAAGTTTAATAGTAACACGGTAGAACAGAGTTCCAAAAGTAAGTTAAGTGTAAGTAACTGTTACAAGGGCAACTAATGCAAGTGCATGTTTAGAAAGATATACACATAAACGCTCATACAAATAAATGAAATTATATACACATTTAAAAGGTACACAAACTGATACACAATCAGGAAAACTACGCAGGGAATAATGGAAAAGGTTAAAGCCACGTGTAAATAAAAGTCATAATTTGGAAAAATAAAAATATATAAATGCCAATCGGAAATGACATAAAGAGTGCATAAAAATATCGTGCTGCCGAAACTAAAGATACACACACAAAAACGTAAGACACAAGCAACATAAATGCAACCAAAATTATAAAAAAGTGCTTAATAATAACTACTGTGCACTATTAAAAAAATAAACAGTAAGGAGTTCTTTGTCAAAAAATGTTAGAATTACAATATCTATAACCATATGTTGTAGAGATAGATACTAAAATAGAGATTCTTATAAAATATCTACAACATTCACGATGCGCTATAGAGGTGTTATTACAATAAAAACCCCTTAATGTATGATTACTTAATACAATGCCCTATCAGGTACAGTATACTGCGATAGTAAGTAGTCATAGCCTAAGATTGGCTATGGACATAAATAAAACAATAATACAATTTACGTCCCACCTGAAACTAAATGACAGTAACGACCAGTGTTTTTTTAACAGCAAATTACCATCTGAGAGTAAGTAGTCACTACCGCCCATGGACATATGTAACACAGTTGGTAACGGATGCATTGTTACTCCCGAGGACTAAGATAGTCGCTTCATATATAAGTGAGTCGACAACCACACCCTACCACCGAAACGCAAGAACTACTTCACGTTAGAAATAGGTGTGGCGCTGGTACCTGCCCGGTCAACAACCCTGGTTAGTGTGGTCTACGCCAGTACTGATTACCCCGTGCACCATCAATGCGGAAGGTACATGGACTCAGTGGCGTAGCGTGAGTTTATGCCGCCCTGGGCGGAAGAAATGGACTATGTAAATTGACGACTAAAAAAAAAAGGTTACCAAACCTAATGATGCGCCCTCTAAGTATCCTCCCCAAGATCGCGAGTTGAGTTTCGAGGTATACAAAAAATACTGATTAATATTACGAATAAAGGAAATTTTGCCGCCCCCTAAAAAGCGGTCCGCTCCTCCCTCCCCCACTGCATGGACTATTTGGAAGGAGAAGATTTGTGAACATTACAACAAATTATCTGTCACTTTAACAAAATATTCGCCAAAAGTAACGTAAGTAGGTGGATCATGATTATGATTTCTTTCGTAAATAATGATTTTCCCTGCTTCATCTAATTTTACACGTGCTTTGCATTTAACTGTACTTCTTTTAGAACAATACCATTGTTTGTTGACGCGACCATACGCTAGGCTGAAGGTAAAACCTTCTAACATTAATAGCGGATGCTTTCCTCGCATTCGAGGAATTAACTTGTATGGCATATCTGAAAAAAAGTTGTAAAAAACTATAGAAGAGTACTAAATACTACAAATATTAAACAGTTATAATTATAATGTATCTCTTTCTTAATAAATTAATATTATAAACAAAAGATGTCACGGTTAATGCTTTGACAATTTTTTGCCTTTTATTCATATAAATTCTAGGTTACTACTTTATTTAAAACATTTTTATAAGTATACCTAATCCTGAGCGTAGGGCAGATGCTTTTTACGGCGACTTTGACCTATAACTCTTTTTTTTAATGCCCCACGGCGACATGCTGCCTGTAATAGGAGCTATGTCTATAGTTTAGTAATAAATTTAATCTTTTATTTTGATATATTGACCGTCACGAGTTATATAATATTGTGGCGGAGAATGGTTATGGCTTTTTTCGTAGAAAACAATTTTTTCGTTTGCGCCAAATCTCACTCTTGCTTTGCATTTGCTTGTGGTTTTCTTGGAGCAAGTCCAGTACCGATTGTCCGTAATATGTGCTTGGTTAAACGTATAATCCTCTAACATGAGCAAAGCATGTTTGCCTTTTACTGACGGAATAAACTTATAGTCCAAACCTAGAACAATTATAAGGTTAAATACTTCAATCTTCGGTCGCTGCATATATAATGAATAAAGAAATTTTTCATTTTTTTTTTTTGATTTTTTTTTTAAATAGTGATTCATTTTTTTATATATGTAAAGAAAAATATAGTTTTCTTTGATTTAAATTAAATTGTTTTCATTATGTCAGGTGTGCCTGGATGACCAAACGCTAAACTATCATGATAAGCCAAAAATTGTGTTATAAACGATAACTGCATAGTTAGCTTATTCAATAAAACCTGCCTCTTGCCAGAAGGAAGGAAGTCGTTAAACAAAACACGCACACTGTATTATTGAGTCAGTCCAATGCGATAATACAATGTATTACATACTGAAAAGTAATGGTAAATGACAATCTAAAAGAAAAGGCTCATAAATACATTTTTTTATATTTTCATAGTCTTCCTAACAATATCTCCGTGTTTAGACTGTGTTATCTAAGTCTCAGCCTCACGTCAACTGTGTGGTACTGCTCATAGTATTTTGTGATGTTAGTCGTGATGTGATGTTAGTTAGTGTTAGTTAGTAGTTAGTTTAGTTGTGATGTTAGTTAGTGTTGTGATGTTACTTAGTTGTGATGTTAGTTAATGTTAGTTAGTAGTTAGATGTGCATCTTAGTTTGTATGCGAGTCTAACCTTGCTGGCATACACTTCCGCGTTTTTGAAAAAATCGCAGTTGGGCGGACAGTATTAAAACAAGCTGTACTTTCTCGAGTATCTCAGTTTATTAAGCACTGTATTAAAAATATTATTAATTTTTATTCTTGTCGTTAGTTATTTGTGGTCAAAATAACTAATGAGCTCAAAAATGTCAGCATGATGATATACATCTTATCATACTTATGACATGTTATCACTGAAAGATTTTTGATTGTAATCACTGCGTCGAGTGATACACGTTTGACGCTGGCTGCTAACGAGAGTCTTTTTTGAAGACAAAACTTTTACGTATACCAGATCCCCAGCCAGAATTTTTTTGCCCTTTGAAATATGGAAAAAAGATGTACCTAACAAAGTCATACAACATTTATGTGGGTATATGGCGTTTAAAGAATCCTCAGAAATAGCAAAAGTAGACTCTCTGTTTTATTTTTTAATTGTCATAGAAGTATACGTATGTCATATAAGTATGAAATATCATCCTATGCCGGCGGTGACATCGCCGCTTGATGTAGGTGTCTGCGGGTCTCCAGGAACCTTTCCTTATCCGTGCAATTCCTGCAGTAGGTGCACTGTCCAACGGTGTTGCTTGCTGCCGACAGGTAGCGGTGCGGTCTTGAGTCTTCAGAAAACTGCGCTGGACCGCTACAGCAGATCCTATATCTGCTGTAGCAGTCCACTGGTCTGTCAACTTGTCTGTCAACTGGTCGTCGAAGGTATACAAATATACGGATGGCATTGAGAATAGTAATGGCTAAATTAAGGTATATTTCACGCTCTACATACATTATATCAGTGTTATATTTTTATTATTTACACTCTTGACAATTTACAAATCCATTATTTATTGTCACTCTATTTCCTGTAATCTATCCGAAAACTGAATCTAGATTATATTTAAAGTTGACTCCTTAACTTAGCTTTAAGTAAAAACCTTCTTTGGTTATACAATACGAAGGAGGCGGATGGTTATGTTCTGTATCATAAAATTTTATTCGATTTTTCTTATCAAAATTAACTCTTGCCTTGCACTTCTTTGATAACCTTTTAGAACACGCCCAGCAGCGTTGTCTCACATTGTTGAAGGTATAATTTCCTACCATCAAAAGAGAGTTCCGTCCCTTGGGAGTATGGATAAACTTGTATTCTAAAGCTGAAATGAAATCAATTATATTGAGATTGTACATTCCATTTTATTGTAGGGATATATCAAAATGTGGATAATGTCTATACTAATATTATAAGGCAGTAGAGTTTGTTCGGTTGAACGAGCTAATCTCAATAACATCACGCTATGTTACCGCTATGTATGTGACCGATTTCAAAAATTCTTTTACCATTAGAATCCTACATTATCCCTAAAGAACATAAGCTATATTTAATACGAGAAAAAATAGGAATCTGTGTGAAAACTATTTAAAGATGGCGACTATTTATATGTCCCGTAGCGAAGCACACTCGTGCTTCGTAAAGCACTCGCTTTAGCTAGTATTAAAAATACTTTTAAATGCACCAAATAAAATAAAAAAAATCATTCCGACGCATATTTGTAATCATTGAGTTTACAATATTAACTTACACAGCGCTAATTACTATAAACTAAGGTAATATAATTATTAAATGCAGATCATCATTATTTTTTCATCCTATCACATCACACATAATACTCTTGAATTATGTAAGTATAAAATATACAGTATTTTGTATAAATTACACATAAACAGTGTTAAAATTGCGCGACAGTTATACCGACATACATCGTCACTTATCACTATATTAAATCTAATCTTAGATTTAATTTCAGCAATAAAAAATGAGATTTTTGGTCTGTTTCATTAAAATAAATTAGGCGGACACATAAAAATAAAATGCAGTCACATAATTCAAACCTATAAATTATTAAAAGTAACTTATTATCAAAACTCATAGTTTTAATATTTTAATAATTGAATAATTCAATTAACTCTTACATTATTAAAAATGCTGTCCATTAAATTAATTTAGTGATCACCTAGAAGCTCCACTCTGTATACAACGTTAACAGAGATTTAGATCCTAAAACAAATTAAATTATTCAGAGCTGTCAAAGTAGCTGTTCTACTGATTAGTTCAACCGTTAAACTAGGAAAACGTTAACATATAGCTTAACTTTTTTAAGCTGTCAAATAGTCTACCATTGCGCACCGTCTACCAATTCGCACTTGGCCAGCGCGGTGGACTATGGCCTGAAACTTTCAATCTGAGAGAAGACCCGTGCCCAGCAGTGGGACGATAATGGGTTGATGGAACAGCAGTGTTATGCGCTGCTGTGTTCTGGTCTGAAGGGTGTGTTAAGGGTAATCCTTTCCGAGGCATTCCATCTTAGTCCTCAGGGGTAGCAAGGCATGTGTAATCTTAGGTGAGACTTTGATCTTACCTAGGGTTGATTACAGATGTCCATGGGCGGCAGCAGTCACTTACCATCACGTGGGCTGCGTGCTCGTTTGCTACTTTTTATTGATTAAAGTAGCAAACGAGCATGCAGTCAGGCAGGAACGGGCACTTTGATGAACCCTGAACTAGAAGATAGACAACGTTATTAGTAGGTTCAAGTATTTAACTAAAGTAACTGATATTTTGAGTTAGGTCGCTTTTATTCTCACTAGGATATATGGCTAAAGATAAATAGCTCTATTAGCTTCAAATAGACAAAGCTAGCTCCGTTTAATCAAGGTCTAGACTTGAATAACGAGACCTAGCATGAGACTAGGTCTATAAAGACTACAGAGATAATAATAAGCCCATGCTGGATAGTCCATGCTAATTGCTTCACGTAAACAGGCTTCAAGGTAGACGAAGGTTTATTTTTTCGTATAAGATAAATTTGCCGTCACATTTTTGTGTTACGCGTCACATTTTTCTTTTACGCGATAATTGTTTATTAGACTGAAGTTGCAACCGAGCATGCAGTCCATCTGATGATAAGTGGCTAACTGACCATGGACATCTGCAATCAGCCCCAGATAAGATCAGTCTTACCTGAGATTAGCCACAGATACGTTGCTACCCTTAAGAACTAAGCTGGCACGCCTCGAAGTTTTCCCTTACCACACCCTTCACACCATTATATAAAAAACAAAATTGAAATTTTGAAAAAACCCACGACGGTTAAATTTATTTGAAAAAACCCAATCCATAACTGGAAACCGCATCCAAATCAGACTAGTCGTTTGGGATTTGCACAAACAAATGTTTACTGTAGCGCCCCCTGGTGAGTTTTCATCGTAAAACACATACAGGAACATGTAGCAATCAAACCAGAACCTATCACTACAAACCGCATCAAAATTGGACTAGTAGTTTTGGAGATAAATAGCAACATATGTTTGTTCACAAACCAAACGCATATACCGTCTCTGTACCGTCGCGGGTAAAAACACAGTTAGTGTTCAACAGATCCTTTATTATGCAGACATAGGTGTGGCGGTGGTGGTATTACGTTTAAAGAAATTTTTTTCTCAAAATTTACAAAAAAAACAATTAC
>DWLI01003002.1:0-12333 GCA_018249915.1 Cecropterus dorantes dorantes
GGTGGTAGATTTTTTTGTGGTTCGATTTCGGCGGTACCGCTGCCACAATTAGTTCTGCCTTATAACAACAGTATTATGTGCTGTTGTGTTCTGTCATTATCATTGTCATTCCATCTTTGTGCTCATGGGTAGCAACGCATCTGTGGCTAACCTTAGGTGAGACTTTGATCTTACCTGGGGTTGCTTACAGATGTCCATGGGCGGCAGTAGCCACTTACCATCAGGTGGGCTGCATGCTCGTTTGCTGCTTTTATACTATAAAAACAAAATAGCATACATACAACCGCATTTTTTTATAAAATAAAATAGGATTTTAAAAAAGAACGGGTAGCAACCGACATACGAGCACATTTAAGCCAGCAACGGTAGCTGGATATACATGCAGCTCCTGGAACTTCGTGAGTTTTAATTTTTATTGGACTGCTTTACATTTTTTATCTATATAAAAGTAGCAAACTTACATGCATTCCACCTGACAGTAAGTGCCCATAGCCACCCATGGACATCTGTAATCAACCCCAAATAACATAACAGTGTTAATATTCTTGAAGTTTGTCACAGATACGTCGCTATACCTCAGAACTAAGTTAAAACTTTTAAGTTAAATAACACAGCAGCGCTTAACAGCGGTGTTATTGTAGAAATAGCAATGGCGGTGTTGTCCCATAACTTAAACATGATGGGTTCTGTAACATTTAAATAAATTTTATATGAAAGCAAATTAAATACAATTTTATGCATGTAGGTTCATTTGTTTAACTATGCATCAGTCAATTCGCTTTAAAGTTTATTAAAGAGTTTCTGTTTGAAATAATCATAGAATGTATAAAAAGCGTATTTTTATAGTAAAACCGGAACCGTCAAATGTTAAATGTATTTATTATCTGCAAGAAATAACCCCTAACTCACCTGTTTCAGGTAATTTCTTACAGCTCAGCAAAAAGCACTTCTTAGCTCGTGGCGTTTTTCTTACAAAGGCAGTGTCCGATTACTAGCGACTTTTATTGTAATGAAATATTTATTTTCTTCTCGAACCGCGTGGCAAATCAATCGCCGTACTAGTCTGACATGCAATATAGGGTTCAGCCCCCGCCAAGACCCGGTATCTAAATGATTAATTTAGATTTATGTTCTGGGTTTGCGTATTTGCGTTAAAAAATCTTCTGTTGGGTCCTGACTCCCAGAGTAATTATTATTATTGTCTGGTACATTTTTTGGAATTGGAATCAGTGTTATTTGGCGGGGGAGGTACCATCACCACACTTATTTGTAACATCAAGCAATTCTTGTATTCTGCGCATTTGTGACCATATTAATAAGCATAAATAACCACTACAAAAATATGATGTTCTTTTGCCAACTCAGTGTTAATAAAACGTAAGGTACTTTTCCTTTCAAAACTTCCAAACAGGTTATATTTTAATAATCGAACTAGATACCATATATCAGTAAAGTTACTGATGAAATGAAGATTGAGGTAGCGAACCTTCCAACTAATGGTAAGCGGTCACTGCCCCTCGCGGATATCTGTAACAAACTCAATTTAAAACAGTAGTTCTGCCTAAAGCCGATCATAGTTCGTTGCCTTTCCGGACAAATTATACTAATGAATATTGAAAGAAGGCTATCGCTTCGCTCATATATTATGTAAGTCAGAGTAGAAATTAAGTAATTTGACGACCCACGTGGCGGAGCGGTCTCAACACAGGTCTGATACGCAGTGGGTTCCGGGTTTGATCCCCCGCCAGACATACATCTAAATAATGAGTTTAGATTTCTGTTCTAGGTCTGGGTGTTTGTGTATTCGTCTTTGTGTGTCTTTGGCATCCACGACACAGGATAAAATCCTAGTGTGGGGCTATTAGTGTAGAAAGCGTTTATGTTATTCATGAAAAGCGGCGATATGCTGATTCTATCACACAATTCAGGTATATAAATTATATTATTACATTTATATTACACACACTATATTTTCTCGTTGCTTATCAATTTAAAAACAATTTCCAATAAAGAGCAGATAAAATCAAAATTGCAATTCCATGTGAAGTTGTTCAAGAGTCATCAACAAAAGTTTTACGATGTGTCATCTCAATGAATATGACATGTGAAATGATGGGAATGGATGTTAAAATATATTATTTAAAAAACGAATCACACTTTTGTAGTCCTCTTGTTATTAAAAAGTGGTAGAACTCTTTATGGTTCGACTCTGAAAGCACCACCACACCTATTTTTGCATAATAATAGCATTCGAGGGGTTCCAACTTCGTCTTCAGAGGTAGTAATGCATTTGTGGCTAATCTTAGGTAAGACTCTGATCTTATCTGGAGTTGATTACAGATGTCTATGGGCGGCAGTGGCCACTTACACGACTACATGCTCATTTGCTTCTTCCAAATTACAAAAAAGAAAAAGAATATAATGTGACTCATTTAATTTAATAAAAGAAAAAGATAATTAATTACTTACTGGCTACATAATAATATTAAATTCATCTTTTTAGTTCGTGATACGCTGGTTTATATATAACCACGAAGTAGCTAATCTGCAAGATTTATGATCAAGGTTTTACGAGAGTAATTCTGATCTGGAAAAAATGGTAAATCACTTAGCTGATGAATATAATATAACCAAACTGAAATAAAATGTAATGAAAATAGTTTGTCTTTCGCACAAATAAAATCTAAGGTTTGTGCATGATTACAACATATAGTTAATTTGAACTTTACGAGGTGAACCTTTAATTGTTCCGGGTAAACTGACCTGGTTTATTCTGCTGTTATTTTCTTAGTTACAAAAGGTTAGAACAGCGCGATAGGTAGGTACTACTTTTTTTAGCTCTCAATGATCTTGTAATGGCAACAAATAATTTTGATAAGTTGCCCATACCGAAGCGAAAGTTTAGGGCTATGTGTCCCATAATCCATGTCTTAAGGCAGGCCACAGATCCCTGTCTTAGAATATCCAAACTTGCTAATCCTACTTATTGTTTACTTGTTATTATGAATCACGTATCAGTTTCCGTATCAGCAATCACCCGCATCAACTGATACGGGTGAATGCGATTGAGTTTTCAAACGTCTAATGGAATGTTTAAAAGTAATCCCTGGGATAAAAAGACATTTTATTTATCAGGTTGAAGTAGCAAACGAATATGCAGTCCACCTATTACTGCCGCCCACGGACATTTAAACAACTTCATATATAACAGGGATTCTATTTGAAGTTGATCACAGATGTTGCTACTCCGTAGGACAAAGATGGTCGCCTCATATAAAAGTGATCCGGTAACAACACCTTTTCAACGAAACGTAAAAACTGCTTAACGCTAGAAACAGGCGATGGTACCTCCCTGGTTGAACTACACTGATCCACCTAGAGAAGACACAAACAGGAAGGTAAGTATAGGAAAAACTCACCAATGATAAGCCGTAGGAGGCTGGCAGCAAGGATGCCGAAGTCCGGAGAGTTAGCCATCGGTCACATTCCCGCGCGCGCTGCTCACATGATCACCAGCCATCACTCACCAAATACTTTCGCGATATTACATCGAATCAAGTTTATCACAATCCCTAACAAAGTTCCTTCCTTTCATCGTAATTCATTTAACCTTTAACAAGTTAATTAAACTTAATTTTAAGGTAATTGAGAGGGGCAGTTTGGTAAACGTTAAACGCAATTTTCTACCCGAAGTAATAGTAAATAAAATTAAGGGATTAATTAAATCGATCTTGTGGAGATCGCCTCATATATATCTACCTACCTACCTATTTATTCTTAAAGACGAAACAAAAGTTATGGAGTTGTATATAATAACATCGTTCATAGGAAAAAGTTATTTTCACATTTTTCTGTATATATTTGTACACTATTAAAATTTTATGCTGCCGTAATTACGTAAAGAAAATGGTGGCCGAAGTATATTAACGACATAAAATAATCTAGCGGTAGTAGGATGTAGACGGTTGCCTCAAACTTTATCAAAGATCATCTCAAGAAGACCATTTCAAAAAGACCAATCTCAAGAAAACCATTTCAAGAAAAGATTGCATTTTATAATATTAATCTATAGCCAATATATAGGTTTCGCTTTTGATTATCAATAACGCAAAATTTAAGTACAAGTACCTAGTTTAAACGACATCAAAACGACTTCAAAAACAAAGACCACACTATTTGTTGTAGTATTTACATAGCATCTTGACATTGATAAATCACATAGGGTTGCGAATAAAATACTTTTTTCGAACTTCAACACATTCACTGAAATTATATGACCTATGTCACTCTGACAACTGAGACGATTCCAATGATACGTCATATGTTACAATCCGTCAAGCCGTTATGACTGTAGGGCATCACTTAAAAGGACATACACACATAAGTGCATTGGCTCGAAAAACATGGTTCACAGTCTGTTAATAACCAAATATTGACGATATATTATATCAAATTTGTGCGAGTCTCAAGTTGTAAAATTCGACAATAGGGGTGTAGGGAATTTCAAAAGCGACAAATCAAACGATAACCGATTTACGCTTGCACATGACATAATGATTTTGCACTTTATGTATGTACGCCGGAATTACGAACCGTAAACCACTACCTAATCCTCGGGGTTACGCTACGAGTGGTTCGGCTTAATATGTATACCGAAAGCTCGATTTAAATCCGGTACACAAATACTCTATAGTGAATTATATTACATCCGTTGAAAGATAAATGATCGAATTATGTATTGAGGTAAGTGTACCTCGAGGTGATACAGTAAAGGCGATGTAGAAGGTATAGTTACGTGTATCGTGTGATTTTTATTCTAAGGATAATCTAAGATAATTATTAAACGTGAAAATAATATATGTGTGTAACATTCTCAGAAAATTTTAAAAGGGATGATTAGCCCATAAAGACAAACAGACAGACTGACTATAAATTTATGGATAAGTTTTATGTCTGTATACTGTCGTCAAAAATCCTTTTCGTTTACACATTATTTTTATATGTGATTACAAATAAATACATAAAAATAATTTATTTTGTTATTTTTTGTATACTCACCAATAAATGTTTTTTTTTCATGATTTATTGGATGAAAAAACATCTCTCATTTATTATAACCTACTAGAAAATTCGTTTAGGAACATCGATATAACGTATTCCCTTGAAACCAGAAGAGAGCAGTGCACAATAACTCACTCGAAATTGTTGTAACTTTTTTAATTTACGCCTCGCAATAAATGCAGGCTTTACGCTGTGATTTATTAGAGATATAGCTCCTGATGTACTGTAGGATAAGAGGAGGATATTATGGCTTTAATCCAAAAGATTAGCATTAAAGTCCACTTAAATTAATTCCTAGTTTATAGGCATTAAAAATATATGCTACGATTTTTACTTGCATTAAAAGAAAGAATGATACATTGTTGGATTCTTACATCTTAGATTCCCTGCATTGAGTGCCATGGATACAGATAAACGGACTAATTAATAAATACCCAAGCTCATAACAGTAATCTAATTTAGTTATTTTGTTATATTCCTAACTTACTTTACTCTTATAATTCAAAATAAGTAAATTTCAAGTATCGAAATTACTTAATTATTGCTCCAATCTTTTACACTTTACGAGAGATAAAAATGTTAATTAAGCAGCAACGAGGGGCACATAAACTCCCTTTAAATAAAACAAGGAAAAGGATACGTTATCTAAAACGAGTCCGAACAAAATTTAGAGGAATTAGAGATACGATAGCCGTACTGTCCTAGTTATCAGTTAGTTAAAATGCAAATTGTGTCTTTTGTTTGCGCAAGCCGATCGACAAACGCCGAGCGAACACCACAGCAAAAATGCTAAACACACATTTACAAGCAAGGCTGACATATATTCTCCCTCGCCGTTCGCATATTTACAACCAGTGGCATATGCTTTACTGTTTCACGCCTTTAGTGTAAAAATGTCCATAAACAATGTACGAAAAGCTATTCTTCAAGACAGACGACATTTGTTTACAAATAAAAAATATAAGTGTACAAAAAGTTGAACGAGGAGAAATCTACCGTTTCACTGCATCTGCCTTGTTAAGCAATTGTATTTCGAAATGCTTCGAGCAATTGCTTTTATATCTCCTTCTGTTTCCAGGAAATGCAAGGTTTTAGGCGTTCGAAACAGAGTGGAACAAACGGAGGCAGCTGGAATTGTTATTTAAACCACAGGCGCAACAGCTAACGTGCAAGTCGGCTGTATATTAGCCACGCAATATAGCCTGCCAGTTCTACTAATCGTCTTAATGTTGGGGTTTTTATTATCTGCACTGTGATAACTTGTTTAACTCCTTTTAACTTTTTAAACATAAAATTTCCACGCGCATTCTATACGGCATTTAATTGTTTGGTTTTAATAGTTCATGAACAGAATTCAGTACACTAACCACATGTCACGATTTATCCGTAATTGAGATAGTTAACCACGTCAAATTTTATATATATACTTATAAAACTAGCATCGTGGTTTCACTGGTGATTGGAAAGGTGACATAACTAAATTGTAAATAAATTTAATAGAGTAGATATAATTTTACAAAGACTAAACGTAACCTCAATACGACTGTTATGTATTCTTTAAAATAAATTCAGTAGTTTTGGTTTGGTTATTTGAAGCCCAGAGAAAAACAGATATAAAAAAAATATAGAAATGTCTTTTGTTACCTATTGTCAGTCCCACAAACTATCCTTCATACTAATAGATATGATATATAGAAACGCACAACTTTCATTTTTATTTTATGTAAGGATCACATTAACGTATACAACGCTCATAGGTTTAATCACAATCCAAACCAGCAATCCACAAACCACAACCAACAATCCATTTTTGAATATGGAAATATATCAAACAAAATACATTCACTTTTATTTCAGAATCTTTTAAAAAACTATAACTTGATCGGAACGAAGATAAAAGAGTTATAAATCTATCAGAGAGCAAAAACGGAGAGGCAAATCGTATTATATCCGGGCCTTTGAATCATAATAGACAAAGGTTTGTATCAAAATAGTGACATATTTCACGCTATCTGATATGATCGGACCGGAGCAGACTTGGGACCTCTTGTTGCCGGAAGCCAAGATATTCGATCGCTGAGCTAGCAAACTCGGTTTAGATAAAATCTGAAATCGTTTTGTTTAAAACGTGTGCAAATTTAGAACTATGAATTGTGGATTTGACGGTCGATCGTTATGCAGAGATGGATATGCATTCATCAAATGGCAATCGGATAGCGAAAGCCAAAAGCCAATAAATTATAGGTGAAAGGTGAACCAAACATGCTACTATGTTGCGGTAGATTTGATTCCATATAATGTACATAATATAATGTAATTAGTAATAGATTCGTGCTTTAATTACAACTTTTACTGTAATTAATTTAATTTGTGGATATTCTAGTAATGTAAGTATAACGATGAATTGGTTGAATGAATGTCGATTATTAAGCGAAGAAGAATAAAGAGTAAAACTTTAACTAACCCAAACTAAAATTATATTTACAAATCGTGGCTTTCATGGGTCTTAACTAAATACTAAAACACTAGCAAACGGGAATACAGTCCACCCAATGAAAATGAAAAGTGGTCATTGTCTCCCTGGTTATCTTACAAACTCCATATAAAACAGGGGTTCTACTTGAAGCCGATCAGTCAGGCGAAATGTACATGCGTCTATTGAAACGCATACTACACCGTTTTAGAGATGTAGTATCTTTTGTGATTCGAATTTGGGGGTACCGCCTCCACACCTATTCCTTCTTCTTCTGGTTTAAAGGGCTTGGTTAGGGAGACATTTATCCGAAGCGATTCAACTTCGTTCTCAGGAGTAGCAACGCATCTGTGACGTCAATGTGATGCCAATGGGCGGCTGTGGATCCATATCATCTGGTTGATTTTATGCAGGTTTGCTTTTTTATATATTATAGGTAGAAGATACAATTGCTTTACGTGAGATATAGGTACGGCGGTGGTAACTTTTTTTTTTTTTTATTTTTAAATATTAAAAAATAATAAACATAAAAAAAAAAAAAAAAAAAAAAAATTTGTGCAAAGTTCAAATACGTCTGAACAGAGTGTAATGAGCCTTTTATTTAACTATAGACGGAATTTCAGGAAGAAAAATAGGCTAATTTTTACTCCAAAAACGCGTGAAGGTTCATAATAAAATCAGAAAGCTTAGTTGGTTAAAAAAACTGCGGGTACAACCGACATATACGACATACTCGTAGACATGAACTTGATTTAGTTAAAAAACACCCACGGCTACAACCGACATATATAACATCAACAAGACATATGAATCCCATAATAATATATTGGAATACGTAAATTATAAGGCAACCGTCGGTGGATAGAACTATGAAGGCTTATTGATATGCTAGCATAGTCAACTGTTCGGATTCAATCTACATACAGTTGTGGGCAAAAATAACAGGGCATTATATACTTGAATATCCTACTACAATATCTGTATTGAAACTTATTACGTGTATTGTTTCAAAAATGAAATATTACAGTATCCTACTCGTTTTAAGTTTCATTAATCTAGAATTCTAGAGTATAATATATCATTCTGAAAATCAGGTATCAAGATTATTTGGTTAGATGATTGTATTTTTCTTAATACATAGAACAAATAAGAGAAACTTAGAAATTTCATTCAATTATTTGCACAAATAGTAGTAGAAACTCGATTATCCTAACCGAACGATTATCAAGTATGTTGTGATCAATGGTCGAATATCGATAAACACCGATACCAAAACTATCGATTTTGTCAATAGTATTGTTTGTTATTATTACGATCAATAGCTCACTATACTAATACAAAAGTTAAATAAAATCGATATTATGGCTGCTAAAAACAATGTTTCGATAGTGTAAAAGAATATATTTCGAACAATATAATCGATAGATTTTATCGATGTAATCGCTACGCGGTCTGATAATTAGTCGTGATTAATCGAGTTTCTACTTTAATACTTTAATCTGCAAGCTTAAACGAAACACAATAAATATATATCAATATAACAGTATAGAAGCCCAAATTTTTGCCCACTAGTGTATATACAATAGGTTATAAGCTAAATACTTTGGTCGTTAGGTAACTCACGGGCGTTCGGCGTGTGATAAGGAGACCTATGCTACCACATCAATCTAATTGTAAACACAACAGTACTTGATTACATCTAACAACTGTGCATTGGTTGGTCCTAGTCGGGATTTTTATATACAGTTTTTCAAAGTGCTGGGTACCTGTGAGGTCATAATGCCTTCATAATGGTTGCGAAGACACAATAAAATGACATATTTTATTAAACATATTTTTGAAGTTTTAATGTCTTTTTAACATTTTAAAACATATGCGAACATATTTTTAATAAGAACAGGTATAGGAAAACGATACTAAATTATGTTTTTAACTGGTAGCTGATTACTAAAATATATTATCATTTTGCATAGATTTTGATATTGGTAACATAATAAAAATATTATTAGGAACATGACAATTATGATAGAATTGACAAACACTAGTTTATAGTGCTGGTATGTCTCAAAATTTCATACAAAAGGGTCATTTGAGGAAATTTATCTATTGCGTTCATTACATACAACCAAGCGCGTTGGTTACAACACCTTTCAAGGGACCATTTGTCCAGTTGGATTTCTTCAGGATCAAGATAATAATTTTAGGAAAAATCTAAGGGGCCTATGTGATTATGGGATTTAAAGGAGCGATAAATAATTCTACTGTGCAGATATTATAATTGTTCATAAAATTGACTCTTAAAATGACAGAAATATACGAGTACGACCAACCAAGGCACTATCTCAAATACATATTTTTTACAATTATTTTCTCGAAAATTGAACTCTGAGTTCTGAACCTATGTGTGAACACTATTAAAATATTATTGTTATTATCTAAAAACAAAATTGGAAATTATAAAAGGTAAAAAAATAGATATTGCTTCAGAGATTCACTATTACACGGGATGTTTGGAAATTTAAAAATTGCTTATGAAAAATAATTCTGACTGTATTATTAGTATTAATGTGCATACTATAATATAGTCACTGAATACAAAATGAAGCATTTGTAATGACAAAAAAATGTTTTTAATTTTAGTTTGTAAACACCATGTATGTTTTTATTCGATACAGAAACAGGTAGTCTACTCTATATGCACGATATACGAAATCAAGCGCATTGCTTAATATAAATTATGGTTAGTAATATCTACACACTGAACGTGCCAGACACGTACCGTTACAGACAATTATTTCCTATACCATGTGTATTCGTATTTATCGTAACACGGCGCTGGCACGGGCCATGCCTGTCAAGTATAATGTATACAAAAATATTATTTTGTCAGGCACGTTCAATGCATGATATGAAATGACTTTTATAATCTTTGATTTTGGGTGAGCTTTTTTAAAAAACAAACATGTTATTAATAGTGACAGCAAAGCTCTATAATATGTTTAATTTTATTGGAAAAAAATCAAAATTGTCAGTTGTTTTATTAGATTTTAATTTAGTCAAATAGAAAAAAAAATGTTTTTAAATCGGAAATTTTACCGAATTTTAACTAACGTACACACAAAGTAGACGCCCTATTCCTTATCAAACACTAACGAAAATTTTGATTACGTAAATTGAATATAATTAACGGCAGGTAATTAAAATAAATATTTGTTATCTTTACTTTACTGTCATCTGTCATTTGACATGTGCCAGATTCAGTTTGACATTAACTGTTATTGGAAGTCATACAAAGCAGTTTCGAAATTGATAAATTTTACTCATAAATCTAGTTTTTATATATTTAATGCTAATATTTAGACACGTAGCTGGGCAAGGCCTCCCTGAGAGGTCATTTATGAGTGTTAGAACACATTACACTCATTGCATCTCAGTTTGTATTCATAAGATTTGGTTTACACAATTCCAATAATATTGCCATATATATATAATTTAATTATTGCTTATTTACTTAGTACCAGCCGACTTATATATAATATAGTAAGTATTGTTATCTATCCACATAATATTTTTTTCTATTAAAAAAATATATGTGACTCTGTTTAGATTATGTTAGTTATTAGGCCAAGTTTTTGTATCTGGCAACATTTATTATGCTTACTTTTAGTATGATATATTGTTATTTATTGCATTGACTGACAACCCTGGTAAACTGGGGTTGTTTTAAAAAAAAAAGTCTTACATTTCTAGTGTGGCCACTATAAAAATTGCTTGAAAAAAAAGGTGATAGTTTGTGGTTTAATTATTGGTATGTTACATTGGTGTTTCTTAATGTACACTAAAGTCTTTAGGGCACTTAAGGGTTAGCCTTCCCGCTTGATGCTCGGCATCTGCGGGGGAGGCTCGGCGAGGCCTTTGACCTGGCGACAAATAACAAAAAAAAATAGAAAAATGCTTACTGTAAATAGTCTAAAATAGATACCAACAGTAATATAAACTTGAACAGCTAGAAGTAAAGATACAATAACTTTGAAATTTTGTGAAAACAATGTAACTTGTTATCGTTAACTTTTAGGTAATTAAACATTAAGAGAGGGAAAGGTGCTCAGTTTAATTGCTTGATTTTTTTATCCTATAGAGAACAGAGCTGAAAAACTGGAAATTTCGAGATTTGTTGTGTTCCCTCAAAAAAAAACATTTTTTACATTGCTGTACAATATTTTCTATGAATCTTAAAGCAACAGGAGTCAAACTATTAGACGCTGCAACTTTTCCAATATCTATTTTGGTAAAAATATTACATAGACGCGGGTTAATCTGTCTTATCTCACTTTTTTGCGTCTACATAATTTAAGCAGCAATTTCAAGCTCTTCATTTTCACATCTTGGACATTACAAAAAATACGCAAGACATGAAGTTGGCCTCACCTTAAGCCGGGCAGCAGTCTTCAAGAAGGCAGGCAGTTGCTCCTGGGATACGTTCACTTCACCCGCGTACATAAACTCCAGGATTGCTTGCAAGTGGAGGTACGAGACATCCTTCAGGATTATTATTGGATGTTTCGAAGGATTCTCCTGTAACAAAACAGGTATTATAGTTATGATATAGCATGAAGCCCACCTAATGGTAAGTGGCTACTGCCGCCCATGGACATCTGTAATCAACCCTAGGTAAGATCGAAGTCACACTTAAGGTTAGCCACAGATGCGTTGCTACCCTTGAGGACTAAGATGGAATGCCTCCCTGCAAAGTATGTCTCCCAAACCACACCCTACAGACCAGAACACAGCAGCTCATA
>DWLI01003003.1:0-12333 GCA_018249915.1 Cecropterus dorantes dorantes
ATAAATTAAGGGTTTTTACTCAGGATTAACAAGTGTTGAAGACATCGTCGATACATTTGAATTGTATCTAAAAAAAACAGAATTAATGTTTTAAAGGGCATATTTATTTTTGTTTAGATGAAATTTATTGTTGAGAGTTTTATTGAAACTGTACAATTTTTATTAAAAATAATCATATAGGACAGTATGATTGTCATATTTGAGTAGTTGTCATTTTCATCATAAAACCTGTGTGATTTCTAAATCTATACAAAAAGTAGGTAAACGATACAAAAATCTGCGTATAGTACCATTTACATATAAAATCACAACAACGGTTACTGCTAATTTTCCAATTGCAGATTTTCTAATAGACATCGCGGCACCGGTCGTCGCTTTGTTCCGCTTATTGTGGTCATAACTGGAATTGGTTTGTTACAATTTCGGCGAACAAAGGGATCATACTTTAAATTTTCTGGAACTAAAAGACAAAAAAAAAAGGTTTTATTTAAACGTAAAACCTAACGTAGAAAATTCTAATTTATCGCAACGCATGATATCGTAACATCTTTATACGCAAAATACAGAACAATGCTTCTATCATTAACAGTTTAATGTACATTATATATTTATGTAAACTTATATATGTACAACCCAAAAATATATTCCACAAACAATTATAATGTATGTTGCAAAAAATGCTTCTACATTACTATATTCTACTAGGTGTGCTACGCGGTTTCACCCGCTACTAAATCAGAAAAAAAACAAACGTAGTGTGATGTGATAATCATAGCCTATAGTATTCCTTGATGAATGGACTATTCAATACAAAAATAATTTTTAAATTCAAACCAGTAGTTCCTGAGATTAGTCCGTTCAACCAAACAAACTCTACTGCTTTATAATATTAAGCATAGGTAGATAAATTAATGTGAATATTGTATAGTAAATAGTATATAAAGCGGTATAATTATATTTCTGTATATGATACGTGTATGAAACGAGTGCCGGCATAGATTCCTACAAGACCATAATGTTATTTTATTTTAACACCGCATAGTTAAAAAAAATGACAATACTTACGATTAATTCAGTAAAAACTTTGAAGGATGTGTATGTTAAAAAACATTTAAAAGCTTGAATGGATAAAACTTACTCCTGATCTCTTTTTTAAACGAATTCGCAAAAGAAGAAGGTTATAAGTATGTATGTTTGTCAGTTTTTTTTTTATATGACAATATTTATAACAAGAGTACATGATTCTTTATTATAGCCTAACATAAGAATGTGATATCCATTTGCGTCTTCAAATTTGTATCGAGTATTTTTCGCTTAGCGACAATGGTCATGTAACGATGTAACTCTATTGTTTATTTTGTGGCTTTATTTTCTTTAAACTAAGACGACAGTACAGGAAGCTTTCTTGCTTACGTTGGCAGTTACTCCAGCTGCACTGCGACGGCAATGTGTCGCAGTGATTCACGAAAGTAGTAGAGAATTCTATCTCACCGAAGTGTTCGAACGCTCGTTCGTGGAGTTTGCTAATCTACCAATTAATTACGAGTGTCAGAAGATTTAGTTCTCCCGAAAGACACATTTTCAACTTCAATTGATGTTTAATAGTTTCGTATATGTCATTGATTAATAAGGTTTATTATTGCATAAATTGGTTTAATACATTTCAAATACTGGTAATATGTAAATCACGAAAATTTACATGTCAAATTTGTCATTATGTCTTTACAACTTCATGAAGGCGAGTATGAAAGCGGGCCCCATAAAGGTCTGACAGGCAGTGGGCTCCGAGGTCGATCTTCGGTCAGACAAATATTTCAATTTACATTTATGTTCTAAGTCTAGGGTTTGTCTATTCCCTTGGGTGTCTATGGCATCCGTGACACAGACGGAAATTCTAAGTGTGGAGCAAAGAGTGTAGAAAGATCTATTATTTTTATTTTTACGTGTGTCTTGTTTGTATATTCAGCTCCGCTATTGTAAAATGTGGAGTCAATGGCAACAGATTAAAAGCTTCTGGGTTGTTATTCTGCCGCATATTAAACTGTGGTTTTATTGTACAACAACACCATTGTGATTCTAATTAATTCATTTAAGTTTAACTTTGTTATAGAGGACGATTATAATATATTTTTGTATCTTATTCCACTTATAAATCAATTGTAAATACCGAAATACACAGATTAAAAGTAGACAACTTTGCTCTAATCAGGAATTATTAATATTACCACTGAAGCAAAGGCGGCGTAAGGCGTAGGCGGTGTGGGCCACCGCCCACGGCTTCGCTGTGGAAAGGACCTCGGGCCTCACAGCTGAAAATAAATTAAAAAAGTATGTAATACAATAACTGTTTAATTTTAAGTGTTTTTATTTTATAAACCTCGTCCACTATCACAGGGCCTCGCGAAATATACTTTGCCTACATTAATTTTAGGTCTTGCACTGAAGCAGTAAAGTTATTATGTTTCGGTAGAGGGGTATAGATGCCAGCTGAAAAGCATATGACACAGCCATTCCAATTTTCAGATTAGCAACACTAGCAACGAATCAGTGAGTGACACAACCATTCCAGTTTTCTGATTGGCAACACTAGCAATGAATTAATGATCAGTATCTCCCCTGCTCCATATGGAGTTGGTCGCGGAAGATGGACAGCAGTAACCACTTACCATCTGCATTGCTTGATTGTTATTTCAATCTTATAAAAAATCTTATTTTGTAACGTCAATTCATGAGACCAAAAACGGTATATCACACCGTTTTTGGTATATTATACCGTTTTTGGTAGATCGTTACCGTTGTTGACTAGATTCAAATTATAAATGTAGTTACCGCCTCGTGTATAACCCCAACTCAATTAACAGTTCGATTGCTTGAACAAAAGCAAAACACTCGAGCTTGGCGAACCGCGAACGCAAACATCATCCATCAAACGCTCTTCATACATAATACAATCCATTTTCTGGGATGTTCAGTCAAATAAATGCCTGTACGAGTACATTGCTCTCATTGATATGTTAACGACACTCGTATTATTTCTTACTGATTGAAATAGGTATTCATCGTGTTTTACATCAACACTGTATTTTTTCATTTAAAGGACCTCACTCACTTATTTTTGGTGTATGTACTGCAGCTGCTGTGGTTGGTGTGTTTGGTGTTATTTATATGAATAGTTGTAACTTGGGTAAATCTCGGAGGTAGCCACTTATTGGTCATAGATCAAAATTAATTCTTACCCCTTTATAAGGTGCGAGCACATATCTGACACTTTTCGTTGGTTAAAAAAAGTACATGGTCACAAAACACTAATGTTAAATAATTCCAATCTATGTTCGTAGGTTGTTGACCATGTTGGTAAGTGGTTTAGAGGTGACCTCTCTTAGGGTTTGAATGCCTGAAAACCGTAAAATTGCTTTCTCATTATTTGTAACCATTATTTGTGAATGGAATGGAAATACAAATTTTCTTGTGCATCATCATAATCTACTTCAGTCACCAACACGCATGGTAACCATTGGCAAAAATCTTCATTAGCGGAGACTTAGCAGTGGATCTGTAAAAGGTTGACAGGTGAACATTTTTATTACCGCTACATTGGAACTTAAATTTATTAACTAAAATGAAGTACTCACTTAATTTTACCGAACGGAATTGATTAAATGCTAAATTTATCACGAGTGTCTCATACATAACGTGGCATCTTTTATATAAAGTACGTAAGTGTGTATGTATTTTTTTATAAAAATGAATAGAATAAACAACTAATTTATGAATGATTACCATTTTGTATTATATTTAAAAACATCCTATTGTCATATTATGGTATAATAAAAGATTGATTTTGCATATTTGGATATTTTGGGTTAAAAAGAAACGTATGTATGATACTCTCAATATTGGCATGTATGATATTTCTGAAAATTTGTAGGTGTACTGGAGCGCGTCCGGAGTAGCGTAATGTTTTTCTAGCTATGGTATGAAACTCCATTTCCCTGACAGAGTCAGGCACGTGACTCTTTACAAATCAATTATATTTGAATATACTCGTACTTAATCATAGTAGTACTTGTTTATCCCTCTTCATTTATTTATTAATAAGAAGTAAAGGTATTCACTTGGAAATAATTTGTGTAATTAACCAAGTTTTGCTGTCACCTATTTTTCACATGACGTTATAATAGGAACTTCATAGTACTCACCAAAATAATACAGAGTAATGACGAGGAACTATGGTTTACCATATTAGGAATGTTAAGCCTGAATACGAATTGTCCATAAACACACATTTTGACTTGTTCTCACTCAAACTTAACCAATTTCGAAATCAAATTCTTAACATAAATCTTTCCACATCAAACTTACGATTCTATCCATCCATCAACCCATTATTGTGCCACTGCTGGCACGGATCTTCTCTAAGATTAAGAGAATTTCAGGCCATAGTCCACCGTGCTGGCCAAGTGCGAATTGGTAGACTTCACACACATTTAAGAAGTTTTTTAGAACTCTTGGATGTGTTGGTTTTCTCACGATGTTTTCCTTTACTGTAAAGCAGTGATAATTAACTTCTAATACGCACATAATTTTAGAAAAATCAGTAGTGGTTCGAACCTCGGACTCTCGATCGAGAGACCGAGTTTCAACCATTCGGCTATTACTGTTCATATAAAATTTACGATTATAAAACAAAAATATTATTATTACCTCTGTTATTTTGTATATTATAACACATCAATGTAAAAATTCCTATAGTTACTTGATTGATATGTACATATGTTGCTTGCAGTGTTTACCTATAAAAAATTATGCATTAAGCTTATAATATTGTGTATATTGTACAAAGTATGTAATAATGTAACAATTGTTGGTCAACCAAATAAATAAAATAAAATAAAATATGTAAAACATTCATGTTATAGAAGAAAACGTGTAAACCTCTAGGTTCATTGTTCTGCAGATACAGCAACAAACAATTTTTCAAATATGGTCGCATGACTCGTACGTAGACATCTCTATTGTAGTGTTTTACAAAAGCTTAGGTTTTGTGAATATAAAAATTTATGAAGCATTTGAGAAAGTAATTTTGCATACCTAGTGTTTTGTGTTCTGTTTTTCTGTACTTTTTTTCATTTCAGATTTCCTGAAAACATTAAGTAAGGAAGGTGTATATAGCATTTCTATTATGATAAAAATCAGCTAATAGTAATTTTGGAAACATTGTATTACAGAGGAACGGACGAAGTAAAAATATTGTAGATACTCGTATATGGATGTTCGCAACCTAAAAATTATGGAGAGAACCTTTTGACCCGTTTTTATATGACTCGAAATAAAAATGTTAATGCTTTGTGGCGCGGATTTTACTGGTAATGTATCTTTTATATGCAAATAAGTATAAACCTTTTAACTTACATTGTTATGCATATATACATATATACATCTAAGCTCACTTAGATGTAGGACATACTGCGCCTGTTTGTACCTCGTTGGGGATCCAGATTGGGCTTGGTCCAACGGTGTGTAATCTTTATTAGGATTGTCCCTGTAGCACCAGGACCAGAATAGGGCTACGGTATCCTCTGCCTGACGAAAGAGGGCTTCCGGGGTTACGGGCGGCAAGAGTGAGAACTCGAACGGTCCAGTCAAGCGACCCCGTGAAGGAAGGTGACATGTGTCGGTCGCATGCCACCGTAAAAACCAGAAGATACGATGAGCAATGCTCTCCAGGAAATAGCCAGATGGGGGCATTGCGCTTGGAGGACTGCGGTTGCGTTCGGGTGGAGATCCCGGAGTCCACCCAACGCTGAAGGGGGGGGGGGGGGGTTTAGGGGGTATCCCACATAACCCGGTGTATAGGCAGTATAGTATCTTAAAAGGTTTCCCCTCGAAAACAAAAAAAATAAGTATGTAATAGTATGTAAAAGCGAGTATGTGTCACCCGGAGATAAATTTGCTTGCTCCGTTTGCAATGGAGGGCCCATTGTAACAGAATAGATAGACGAAAAAAGGTATTTCCCGTGATAAATTATGTCATTGTAATGTGGCTGTGGATGAAAAAGAATAACTACGTAAAGGTAAATCGTTAGAAACCCTCCTGCTTGCAAAGAAAACAAATTGTTAAGAAGCTTAGTTCCAGATTTGTCTCCAGTGGACTTAGATAGATGAGTATAGGGAATTTTTGGTGTTTAAGCGCATTCTTGGAACATGCTATGTTTATACCAGCATATGTATAAATACATACATAATACAGTGGTGCGCTTAAATTTGAACTTATATTTACAACTAGAGGTACCTCGCGGTTTTACCCGCTACTACATAAGAAAAAAAAAAAACAAACAAATAAACATATAGCGTGATGTTATGTAGCCTACTAAAATCCTAATTTTCAAGTCAATGACTTCAACGGTGTAGAACTTTCATATAAAAGTTGTTCAGCCTTTTCGGGGGTGAAAAGGGTGAACGGAGTGGAATTTCAAAAAATCCTCTCTTAGTGCTCCTCTACACTCCGTAAGGAATCTTCTTTCTTCCTTTCTTCTTTTCTTGCTTGAAAGCATGCTTGAAAGCATTTTTTGCGTTTTGTTGGGAGGGTGTGGTATTTTTTAGTCTAGTTAATTTTGTATATTATTATTAAATGTTGAGCACTACTTACGCTTTCACTTCTTGCTAAGGAAGGGGACTTACTGCATAATTATATGTTCTTACTGGTGTTAGCTTACTTAGTGCGCACAGGTAAATGTGCACTTTGCTGAACATCTTTAATGTTTTTATGCAAATATGTTAGATGAATATCAAGAAAGTCTAGCGTAAAATTATCGACAAAATGGAATAAAACAAATCACATTTAAAATAATTATTTGTATATAATTCTGTCAAGTTTTTTTGTTTGTTTTTCTTGTTTTTCTTTCTGATAATTCGATCTGACGAAATCGTGGAGGAAGTTACCTTTGTTTTTTATGAAGAGGTTGTCGATAATAAAGATTTTCATTTCAATTTTATTTTAATATAATCTTACAATAGTGATAAATAAATGATAAAACATTCAAAGTTCTATCCTTTCATTGTTCGTCAAAAAAAAAAACTAAAATGATTGAAAACAGTACGTCACATGCGGCAACCCCCTTAAATTATTTATGTAAATGCTTTTGACACATAAATTTACAATGTTAAAAAATGTGTTTTTGGTATAATAATTTAACCATTTCTTTTATAGAATCACGTACAATTTAAATTTATTTTGAAGCGTTTATTTATCAGGAACCAAATTTAGTCTTTCTCGTATTTAATTATTCAACACGGCTGTGTGCGTCGGTTGTCTTTCGCGTAACTGTAAGTGAAAATAATGTATTTTCTGTCTCATATATTTTAACTGCTGTCAAGAAACTGCCAGTAACGACAAATTATTATCCATATTTATTAGGGTAACGTAAATTTCAAACTGACACTGGCTTGGGTTCGATTTCTAAGGCGGAAATTAAATAACTTTAGATTACTGTTTTGGCTCGGAATGCTGTAGTATTTGTCTTAGGCCTCCCGCCTACATACCATTATTATACCGATAAAATAGTTTAGTCGCCGATAATACGTACTCTATCAATCCGGTTTATATTGATGTTGACTAGTTTTGTCTGTTGATCAGTCAGTATGTTAATAAAAATCTATATTTTACTTAATTCGTAGCAATACAAATTGAACTGTCGGTGGATAGATAAAATATTTATAAAAACGCGTTCGATTTGTTTTTTTTTCTTGGGAAACTATCTAGTCCTTTTCTTATCTACATCGTTAGCTATGTGGTAACCTCCCGCTACTTATCAACAGATGGCGTAACGTTATTCTGAATCACGCTATCGGAGTTTTCTCAACGTCTTGCATATACTCGTATACAAGTTTCGAACAGAGAATGTCAGAGCACGGCCGCTCTCCTGGCATAATCGCTCCTAGCCTGGCGGGAGATCTCTCTTTGCAAAACCTACATTGTAAGTTATACATGTGCGTTAGGCCTTATTGTGGCCAAGAAAATGCAAAAGATTGAAACCCAGAAAGCGTATCTTTTAATTAATAAGAGTTTTTATTCCTATCTTTAGCTTAATGTTAACTATCATATTGACGTCTTCTCTATTTTCTTTCTTACGAGATATAGTTAAAAAAGCCTGAAAAAACACAGTAACTTCTTGTATCTATTAACATAAACGTAATTATTTTTATTTTAAATTAAATGAATGTAGCATAATTAGCAAGCGTTTTCATCTTTTCCTTTTTAAGCAAAAATCACTGAATAAGAAAAAGATGCATACAATAATTTTGTATTTTTATTTTCGTCCTCAATCAATTTCTGTACAAAGGCTTGTCTGAAAAATTTTGTATATAAAACCGCCGAAGTTATCATTCTTCCAATGTAAACAATAGACCGTACCTGTTGACACTTGTATTATTCAGGTATATCGTCGTATCGAGAGAATTGACTACATGACACCAGAAACGATTGTTTATATAGTTTTCAAACGATCTTATATAAATGACGGCCGAACACTGGTTGGCCATAATAGTTTTGGGTTGTCAAGGCGATAATGAAGATGATTATAGATGATCCCAAGCACCTCAGATGTTCTCTTGGAACGTAATTTCTTCTTATTATGCTTTTATCGTAATTGGTGTGTTATTAAAAAGTCAGTAGACGGTCATTTTGTAAACTTTTTATCAATATTACTTTTACTCTTCTGGTCTCCTCGCCTAATTACCCACGCAAGTATAGCAAGTAGCTTTTGGGTTTTTGTTTGTTACTACCTGATATAAATAATGTTTTATGTTAGTAAGATGTTGATAATGTTTTAAAATGTATGGGATATATCGTTCTATCGCTCTTGTTGTCCCAAATATATATTTTTCATCAACTCTTCGCGGATCTTTGAGCCACAAATTAAAATGAGTCCGTTTCTGAATGATAAGTAGGTACATATCGCATGTGCAGAGACATTGTAATAATAAGTAGATTTGTATGTATGTCATGAATTTTGATCTTTATTTTTTTTTTCCACTGCAACAACAAATACTAAAAACAGAATAATATAAATATTCAAAAAAAACGTTTGTTATATGAGAGCCTCATATAACAAACGTTTTTTTTTGCCATTTTTAATACAAAAATCTTCGTGCGGAAGTCCGACTCGCGCTTGGCAGGTTTTTTTTTCAATTTCAGCCTACTTTAGATTTTTGCCCATGTTTAATCGTGGCACTTACTTCTTGGCCAAGCCGCGGAGAAAAAACTTAAGTAACGATAAAAAAGATACAGAAAGTAGATGATTAATGCCTCGGTGTTTGCTTGCCAAAACTACGAGGCTAAATGTCGTATCGTAATAATTCGCACAAAATCGTTTGTAATTAATGTCTTCTGCAAACAATTCCATATTCTGTTTCTGCTCAAGTAATTCATCAACGTTATAAATTAATGTTTTAATCTTCAACGTCATTGTAAATTCATTGTTTTGTACTAATATTCAACCGTGTATAAGCGTTATTTTAAAGATTTGAGATATAAATTGGGTAAAATAAATTTAAAAGGAAGTTTAAAATTTGCCAATAAATAATATAAAAATAAATAAATTTTAAATATATATGCGTGTGTGTGCGTGAGTGTGTGTATGTGTATGTATAGTAGCAATTGACGGATTAATGTACTGTAACTGTAAAAATACTGTAACTGTAACCGTAAAAATTGATAAATTACCAAATGCCTCATCTTCTGTCCTAAATCATACAAAATATATCTACCTAGAAATCTTACGTGAACTCATTTTATTATTTTATTAAGTACGTTTTTCGAGTTGGTACGTCAATAGACAATGAAAAGATCTGCCGCATTTTTTATGAAATATAGAATTGATTAAGTACATATTCAGCTTAGTCATTCCAAATTATTCATGATTGATGCCTACGTTTACCATATTTCATATTATTTTTGCAAGTCACATTTAGTATATTACAGATTAATATAAAACTTGGAAAAAGGACAACAGATTTAAATCTAAATAATAAAAAAAATCATGTTATTGACAAGCTTATTGATAATCGTTTAGGAATCTATGCAATTTTTATGGTCAAATAAGGACATTAGTACTTATAATTAAGTACTTGAGACCAAATTCTTGGAATATATTCTCGCTTAGGTCCTAAAATTCTGATGTCCGTCGCATTTTAAGTAGCGATAACCTTTATTGGAAGTCGTATATGCTATGTGATGTGCTGGTATGACAGATTAAAAATAACTGAAATCTTTTTGTAATGTATTTTATCATCATCATTTTTTTTATTCAATCATGCAAGACATGCAAGTTTGATTTCTAAAGTTTTGTGCGTATAAGATAATTTATAACACTTGCTTTACAATTGAGAAAAATATGGTGAGTAAACTTACACACTTGATATGGCCTATACTGCTTTCACTGATCCGTGTCTAAGAGTGGCACAGTAATGGACTGGCTAATCAATTAATTTTCAATTAACTTTTCTAAAAGATAGAGAACTTTAAGGTATGTGAGAAAAGTTATTGTAACTCTCAAAATATTTTTGTCACACTGAAAAAGCTTGGGCGAGAATATTTTGCAAGAGGCTCGTTTAATGTAGCCTACTAAAAATATTTTAAGCCTTTAAAATTTTATATTCATAACTCTACGATCAAAGCCTTTTAAAGTTGAAATGTTAAACAGAGCGTGTCCGTGGAGTCACGCTCCGGGAAGTCAGAACTACAGCTTTTAAACTTGAACGAAATGACTTCCGCATTCCCTTATTTTGTTCAAGAACACTAAGAACGATTTTTATTGCATTTTGCGAATAAAAGTAATAATAGGATATTTTGAAAGTTTCTTTGATATAAAACTTAAATATTGACATTAACTTTGGTTCATTTTCGAATGATTAGCTGAGATATTTTTAGCGTAAATTATAAAGTACTTTTATGACAAAATAACAATATTTATATGGTTTAATTACTAACGAGTATTATTTATATTATCGCTAAAAATAAATACATGTAATTGTCAAAGATCTGTCGGTGAAAAATAAGGCTTTTTTATTCGAAGAGTCAAAAAAGATTGATTGAAAGATATATCCTGAGCGTGCACGAATGTACCATTGTTATTCATGCCAAAATTTTACCAAGAAAAGATGCAATGTAAGCTATACTAATAAATTATCCGTGTCATCAGACAGTCTGGGTATTCTTCATTTCAGGCCATTCTTCGAGTTTCGTAGAGAAAAACTGGCATGGACCCTAATAAAGAAATACCACGCCACCAAAGGCATTCACCTCTTTAAACGGTTGAAAGATACATTATTTATACCTTGTTTATGAACTTTGTTATTTTAACTCCATTTTTAGGTGTAAGTTTTGCCATTCTTGAAATAAAAATATCTTATGTTCTTCTTCTGTTTGTCAAATACAAAACAAAACGAACGAAACCTATTTTTTATTGATTTTTGTTGATAGGAATAAGTTTAAATTGTTATGTTATCTTCTTCATTTTTCACAGCTCATTGTAAATGTAAAAGCCCCAACATTTATTACAGAATACGTCATACTATCCAACAACATTTCAGTTAATTGACAACGTAACGAGCGCTGAAAATTTTAAATTCATTAGCCGTGGCATACTGACAATCATCAAATTACCGTGTACTCTACGCAAAACGAATGGATATATCAATGTTACTTACTTATTTTAAAGCAGGAATCTTCTTAAATTTGAAGTTTAAATAGTTTTTAAACGACCTACTGATAAGTCCTTTTTATGATTGTCTGTATTAAACGAATTTGAACTCTGAGTAACCATCGCTACAGATGTTTCTGCCTTATAACGTATATGTATATGCCGTACGCAATATACGCGCGTATATAATGTAATAATGCGCGTATATGCGCTAATGTGTAAGCGTCTGGTTCTAAGGGTCTGGTTTGGTACTTACCTTAGCTGTTCAGACTTTGTCCTCAGTGGTAGCAACCCATCTGATCATGTTTATTGTGTGGTAAGACTTTGATCTCATCTGGAGTTGTTGACCCCACTTGCCATCAGATACATGCCCATTTGCTAGTTCTTTATTATTAAAAAAATCGATAAATTTTGATAGATAGATTTCATTCTTTTTAAATGTAGTGGAAGGTGCATATTGGCAGTGAGGGCATTCTGGAAATTTATCATCTACTAAATTGCTTGATTCCTATGCACTTCCGCCTCATAAATTCTTGATAATACTCGTATAAATTATTTCTGGGTTGAGTTTCCTTCTTAAACTTTTGGAATAAATCAAATGATTAACTTGAACGAGGCCTCGTAATCGAGA
>DWLI01003004.1:0-12332 GCA_018249915.1 Cecropterus dorantes dorantes
ACTGCTATTACAAGGTAGAAATAGATGTGGCGGTGGTGCTTCCGGAGTCGAACCACAAAGAGTTCTACCACCTTCCTTAATATCACTGACAAATTATATCAGTGTTCCCATTTGTAGTTAGTTTTTAATCAACTTCAAAGATTTATAAGTACCTACACCGGTTTTAGATATCTCTAGACATCCTTGGACTGAAATAAAGAGAGTGATAAATGTCCTAGGTCCCAAGCGACAAATACAAGTACATTTTTTTTATAGAAATATAAGTCATTAATCTGAAGTCTGAAATGTAGGGTACGCTTTCAGTTTTCAGATTAGGATGATATATTTTTAATCTGAATGAAATAACAAACGAGCTTGCAGTCCCGACGGCAAGTGGCCACTGCCGCCCATCTGTAAGCAATCTCATACAGAACAGGGGTCCTACCTAAAGTCGATCACAGGTGCGTTGTTACGCCTGAGGACTAAGATGGTCGCCTCATATATAAGTGAGCCGGCAACCACACCCTTCCAGAAAATAGCAAAAAATGCTTCACGCTCGAAATAGGTGTGGCGGTCGTACCCCCTGTCGAACGAAATGAATCGAAGAATTTTATTTTACTGTCCTTTGTTTATAATAATAAGAATGGTATCTTGTGATTCCTATAAAGATCTCTTACTTCCGCTAGAATATTTATTAAAACACTTTGATTTAATTTATTGATTTTATTGATTCGCTTAATACATACGAGTAATCGAATATTCTGTAACATTTTTGAGATTTATGAACTTGTTTTACTTACTCTATATAACATTCAGTGAGGTCATTGATATTTTGTGTGTATTATATATAGAAATTAAGTATCGTCAAGTAGAATAAAGAGAAAACCAATATTATTATATAATTACATGATTTTTTATAGTATTCTTCATATTATAAAATTAAAAACCACGGTGTAATAGGCCAGCGTTTCGCACTAGTCTAAACCTCTCATCATCGTAATTCAATCCATGTCTAATGACAAGACTTTAAGAGTTGACAAAAGTGGTTTAATAGTAGTAAAAAACTATTTTTTATAGTATTTAAGTAGCAAACGAGCATGCAGCCCACATCATGGTAAGTGGCTGCTGCCGCCTATGGATATGAGGACTAAGATAGAATGCCTCGCAAAAGTATGTGTCCCTTACCTCTCTCCCTTCAGACCAGAATACAATAGCGCATAACACTGCTGTTATTAGGCAGAAATAGGTGTGACGGCGATGTACCCGGAGTCGAACCACAAAGAGAACTAAATATAAAAATACGAAGGCATAAAAATATTTTAAAAAGTCAGTAGGAATTTCATTAATTCTTCATTTATTTCAGTGGACATGGTTTAAGTCATATGCATAAAGAAAGAATAATCTGGGATCGTTACTGTCAGCAAAGTTATTCTATGTCAGACTATTTATTAGGGCCATCTTAATACAGACCATTAAACCTGAATACGCGTTATGAAATCCTGAGTAAAAAAGTATGTTTTTTCTACTAGAGCAATAAAGTTAGACTTTGCTTTATCTGTGACCACTTAAGTAAGCGCTAACGTGTATTTCGAGTTAATAAAAGCGAAGTATTTTAGATTGAATATTCCTCAAATTGAAATGCAAAATTAAATAATAAATATTTATAACATATTTATGTATTCATCAAATTTGCTTTACCATCTTAGAAATACATATACAAATATATACACAGGTCGAACTCACAATAAATTACAAATGCCCGTTGAATTCAATTGAACCTTTCATGCATTATAATACATAGAAAGAATTGATAGAAATGGGGATTTAAAACATATTAATAAGATTATAAAACATCACACAGTAAATATAATTCGGTACACTTAGCTGAAGTAAATTGAATAGGTAAAAAAAAAAAAATAGGACCTGGAATAAGAAAAAAGTAATTTGTCAAAAACCATTTAAAGATGTGCCTATTATTCTACTTCTTGTATAGGACCTGAAATTGAAAAAAAAAATACTGCCTAGGCCTACTTATTTAGAAAAAAATACAGATAATATCAGTTTTTACATTAATAATTAGAGCGTAAGTAGTTTAACTGCTTGAGGATTTTTCAATGGTCTCAAAATATTTCCAAATGGTTAGCCTGACGCTAGACGGTATGAAAATGAGAGCGGGGGCGTTTAATAATATTTTCAAATTACTTTTGTATGTCAGCCAACATTCTTGAGTTAATAAGTATCGGGTGATCGGGTGATTTTGACCAATCTGTATCTAACCTACTAAGTGGACTGCAAGATAAACCCTTTATATCCTCGAGGCAGTCTTGAACCCAATAGTAGGACAAAATTGATTAACCATAGGCATATATTTAATTAGAGGTGCCTCGCGATTTCATCCGCTACTACGTAAGAAGAAAACTAAACAAATAAATATAACGTGACGTTATATTTACGTTTATACGTTAGGTTATATTTACATTTTGTATACGTAGCCCACTAAAATCCAAATTTTCAAGTCACTGACTTCAACATTCATATAAAGGTCTTTCACCCCCTTCGGAGTGGAATTTCTAAAAGTCCTCTCTTAGTGCTCCTCTATAATCTTCATACTAAATTTCAACTATTTACGCTCAGTAATTTGGGCTGTGCGTTGTCTGTCAGTCAGTCACTCTGTAACGGAAGAGTTTCATATATATAGATGAGTCTGTTTACCTTACATCATTAGTGTTAGTAGCTTTCCTGTATATTTTTCAAGGGTGTTATAAGTATCATAAGATTTACGAGATTCAAATAAGACTGAGTTACGGAACTTACCGAAGTTTATGGTAATTATAAAAATGAAATGGTAAGCGTAGCAAAGCATGATGGTATTACATTAGGAAAGTGGGTATGCTATAGGGCTAGAGTGTACTCTAGCCCTGCCTAGTTCCCATTCCATTAACACCATTATTCATTCATGTTACGCATCCGTGTAACATTCTCTGTGTATGTTGTGTTTCAAACGCATTACTACTAATTATAATATAGTTTTATTATTTTTATTACATTTCAATTCTATAGTTGACTCCGCATGCTACATATATAGTTTTTAGAGTGACAGTGACATGACATGTCATGTCATGACAGTTACTTTATAATGTTCTGTAAAATAAACGGGTTCATTCTTAAAATATGAGTGTGGTTATATTTGTTTGTATATTTTTGCCAATAGCTGCAAATATAATAATTGACTATATTTGCAGCTATTGACTTAAAAGGTAAGAATTATTTAAACGTAGCCTGTTTAATGTATGTAATCTGAAATCTAAAGTTCTCCTTCAACAAATAGCACTGCATATTAATTTTAATTTTTATACCTACTTTGAACACTAGAATATCTAATGCCGCTGCGCCATCTACGTGCAAAATACCTTCCTACGATAGTGTAAGAATTAAAAAAATCTATGAACAGTCGCGTACCGTAGGTTTATGCTGTCCGGGGCGGAAGTTGAAATTTTAGATGGCCAAAAAAATGGACGATGTTAATTGACGACCAAAAAAAAAATAAAGTCGCCAAACCTAATGCTGTTGCCCTTCTATTTTATGAAGGAAGGAAATTTTGCCGCCCCCCAAAAAGTGCTGCCAGGGGCGGGCCGCCCCTCCTCCTCCCCCCCTACGCTACGCCACTGTCTATGAAAACATAGTAATACTAAAATAGTAATGTCGTAGATTATTCATAGAAAGTTAAGATTTTATATAAGAGCAACATAATTCTACTTTCACTTATTAATGTTCATGTTCATTGTGTACAATCCAAACAGACATCACAACATGATATTCCCTGTCTCAAATCATTACGCGCTACAGAACGAACGCCGAACAACAAACACCCAATCAATTTCACACCGATAAAATCGTTCAGCGTTTTCCTTGATCGTTAAATCTGTTCCTCAAAACAAACACGGATTCGACTGCGAAAGTCATTAGTGAGTTTTGTATTACGAACTTGAAATACCGTTTATTGTGGGTTAGGTGGAATTAACATGTTATATTTTAAGTGGTAATACTTGTATTATTAATTTATATTAGTCCAACTTGCACAACATTATTCTTCTAATATAAAATTGAAGTAGCTAATGAGTATGTAGTCTACCTGATGGTGAGTAATCTCTACTGCCAATGGACAACTGTAATCAACTTTAAGTAGAATATCCAAGTGAAGCCAATCATACCCATCGTACGTTGCATTTATGCAGGTGGTAGAACTCATTGCGGGAAGGTGGTAGAGCTCTTTATGGTTTAACTCTGCAAACATCACAGCTACACATATTTTCGGATAAAACAGCAAAATTATTAATTTGTGTGTTCTAGTTTGAAGGGTGTGCTAAGGGAGACATACTTATTCGAGGCGTTCCAACTTAGTTCTCAGGGTAATGATCTTATCTGGAGTTGATTACAGATGTCCATGGGTGGCGATGGGCACTAACCATTTTATTGACTGCATGCTTGTTTGCTGCTTAGAAATTTTAAAAAAGAAAAAAAAATGTCAACTGCCGCCGTTAACCTATGACTCTGCCCTACTTATATCGTATTTTAAGGAGAACACATTTAGAAATAAAACAGAGGATGAATAATAATAGACGGAATAATAATAAGATTCCGTATTATGCTCTACAGCTAGAGAAAAACTGTTGTACTATTTGGTCTAGGTATACCTTTTTTGTAAATGATATAGTTTTGTTGTCTATGACATTATAGAGGTCTGGATGGTCCTATAATGATATTTGTCTTATTTACTTTCTGTCCATGTATGACTTAAAGGTATTTTTACTTGTAAAATATTTATTGGTCATGTATACAATTTGAAAAACTACTTAAAATTGGCTATAGTTAAGAATAATAGCTTAAAAATATTTTCCCTAAAAGCGAAATGTAACGTAAATGTAAAAATGCACAAGCAAGACCGACAGTAGAACAATACACACATCGTTAGCAAATTTCAAATCGAAACGGGGCTTGAGAGCTGATTCAATGTTTGTTCGGAACGTGTTAATGCGGGTTTAAGCTCAACTACTAGTTCAACAAACAGTTTTTTCGACTTTAAAGCTTTAAGCGCCAAAATTGTCCTAAACTTCATTGTTTTTTTATTATTACAAGCATTTATTTAGCTATGTTTTTTCGGGTGGCATCTTGCAACTGAATTTTAAACTACATAGTTATTTTTATCCGATTGAGCTGTAATTTTATATACACGTTTAGTTTGTATGACAACGCAAGAATATACAATCAATATTGTTGTTATTAAAAAATGCATGGGTAAAAAATACTGGAGCACGTATAAGTGATTTTTTATGTAAAACTAGCCGTGCCTCGCGGTGTCACCTGCAACTACATAAAAAACAAACATAGCATGTTATAAAGCCTATAGCCTTCCTCGATAAATTTACTATTCAACACAAAAATATTTTTTCAGTTTGAATCAGTAGTTCCTGAGATTAGCCCGTTGAACGAAACAAACTCTACTGCTTTATAATATTAGTATAGATTTGGACATCGGGTGATATTTCACTATTTTTTAAATTAAATTAGATTTCTCAAAAGATTCACATTTAGAAAAAAATATGTTAAAGTCGACTGCTAAAAAATTTTGAATGATATCTTTGAGATCCGAAATAACTACACTTCACCTCCTAAAGTGCCATCATCAATACAGTTAAAAAAATCTTCAAAGGCAGACAATCCCATTTCATTTCTTCACATAATAAAAAACGTAAGTTAAAGGATGTAATAAGAATTAAGGTACAGATTGGAAAGATAGAAGCCCAAATAAATATATATTTTCTTACTCCTAACTGAAACAGATAATTGAACCGGCCACTTGATAGCGAGTGATCAATATTATCAGGCCATTCTGACCTAGGTATTTGTGTCAAGACCTTTTTGGACAACCTTATTTCAGAGATTTCGTACATGTGATACAAATAATCACTTCACACTTTAAATCTAATCAAAACACGCGGCAACGTGTTGCCAAGTTCTCTGGTAACAAATCAACGCAAGTGTTATTCACAGGAACCATTTGAAACCACTTTTGAACCGTTAATAACTCAAATTCTACTTCAGCTAGATATTTGCTTTCTTTGTATGTTGGTGCCATGGATACAGAATGGACATATAATATATATGAATATTTGACTGCCATACCGGTCGATTTAATAATATATTGTGCATTGATAACGTATTAATTTTTTTCTTCCTACTGTGTTATAAGTGAGGGAATCATAGGGCTTATTCCATCATGCTATTTTAATGAGGACAGGCAGACGAACGTGTGGCTCAACGGACAATAGTGGCTAATGTACTCTCTGAAGCACAAAGGCCCATTTGAAAAACCACTAGCTGTCATCTATCCGACACTTTTCTGCGATGCTTAGCTTTTTAGTCACGATTTTTACAAGAGAATTTGCCTTCCTGTAAACGCTTACTACTATAGCCATATAAGGAATATGAGAATACCTTTCACAAGTTATAAACAATATCGTCTGATTTTATTAATCTGGTCACATCGCAGGATATGGCGTTGAATTATTAAATAATTCTTCTCTATAGTAAGAGCTACGTAATAAATTTAGTACGTCGGCGGACAAAGGCCACTGCGGACAAGTTCAGGCTATGAATTAAAAATCCGCAAATGGTTGCGAGGCACTTGACAGCTTGCTGACGTTCTTGTAAAATAGTACTTGTTACATTATTGTGATGAGTTAAGTTGAATTGTAATCAATAAATAGTGCTCACGATACGTGGTTTTAACATCTTTATTGCTGATATTTTGACCCACTTGTATGAATCGTGGTCATTGCGAAACTAACGCGTGTACCTAATGTAACCCTTACATATTACACTGATAAGAGAAAGAGGTTTCTGTTAGACACAGTTCTCTCCTTCACAACTGTATATTTATATTAAGTATCTGTGTAAAGAAGGATTTTGGAAATAAACACAAATATTGTTAAATGAAAATAACCGCATCACACGTAGCACACTGAATCCATTTAATGTTTATTTTATCATCGTTAGGTCTGCAACAGTATTCAAATCATAATATCACTAGTAACCTATACTTGGCTTATTTATTTTTAAAAAAAATCATTAAATAAAGCAAATACGTGTATTCTTTTGAGTAGGTGAAATGTTAACGATTCGTCCTCATTTTCTTATCACTAACTATGGGCTTTACACCCTTAAACAACAGAACACATCTTGTCCCGAGCACTGTACACCTCACGTATAAATTTTCAGGTCACGTTCTCACACAGATATTTACAATTAATTCGATTTTTTCACTCGGTGAATTTATCAAACTACCATTATATCAACAAAAAACAAAACTACAAAATTAAGTTGATAGTCGACACAAAATGTTTTGACGTCTTGGATAGAACTTTTTTATTTGTTAGCATTGTAAACTAGGCAACCATTTGACATGTTTTACTTAGTGACAAGTTCAAATATAATTTATAAACGAATCTTAAAACCGTTAACTGAAAGAGCAAGTAAAGTGAAGCAAAATCACACCGTATTTTGACGAACTTTAAAAATAGGACCTTTCAAAGTAGGTGTGCTAGTTTTGAAGCTATCGGCGTTTATTTTTAGACTTTTATTTTTACTTGCGACGCGTTGCTCATCAAGATTGTCACCTCAAAAAATGTAAACGTTGAATGAAAACGTAAAGCTGTACATGACAGCTGTACGTCTATTATACTTGTAGAATTAAACTAGCAATTTTCGTTGTTGTAATTGTTTCTTTTTAATGAAACTGCTCTGAAGTCAGTAGTTGTAAAATCGTATGTTTTGTTTTGTGTTTTGAACTCTAAAGGCTTATTATTATCTGTTAAACAAGAATATCAAAATAGTTTGCATTTCAAATGTGCCTGTTTCATGAATACGGAATACTTCAAAAAAATATATCTAAGATTCACGTGTATATTTTAAAGTTGGGAGCAAAGTGGGGATAAAGAAGCGTATTGAAAATCTCAGATCTAACATCGTGTTTTATTCATTTGTGTACATTCATATGGCGAATGTGGAGAACATTCGCATATACCTTATGTATAAGATATTATTTTTTATCCGAATTCCCAAAGAAAAGAGGCTATCTATTCCTATTTCGATATCGACCGACACGATTCAAATGGCATTATTTGCGGCTAATTCAACAAGGGGTCCTATTTTATGTAAATTTATAAATTTGAGCAGTATTCCTTGAAAATTGGAAAAGTTGATTTTTTAACATCTTGAATAACTTGGGTATTTCTGGGCCGATTTTATTTATTTGTTTTATTTGATAAGGTTTTTCATTACGGAATTTGTTTCGACAAGGGTATGGTTTGATGAATAACTCTTTGATTTATAGGGTGGAGACTCAGAGGTGGTGCTGGTCCCCACCATGGTTATAAGATAATTTTTGAGCTTCTAAATTTGCCATTCCGATTCACATGAACCGTAGAACGAAAAATGAGATCTAAAATAAAATTTAAAAATTAAATAAAAAAATATATGTTCTCTTCAATCCCGTTGATGCATTAACCTATGTAACCATACCCTATGTAATCTACCTAACCATTAACCTTAGAAGTTAGCAATTTAGTACTTAAGAGTATAATATAATAAGATTACTAAGAAGATAAATACGAAGTACTAAGAAGATGATGCAGGGGTACTTCATGCCTAAACCATGTAAGCTGGTCATTTGGTGCTTACTTATTAATTGCTAAGCAAGGACATAAGACTACAAATTGGATCTTGAACCTTGACTTTAAATATTAAAGTGCTACTGATATAAGAGTGTTGCCTATGCTTTTAAGATAAGCTGTAGCGGTTTATAAAACGATAGGTTGGGTTAAAACATAAAAGAAAACATAAAACTATACGAGCAGGGCGCGGCAGAGCTCTGCGAGTGTGTGCGCCCAGCTCATTTAAATTCTAACCTAACCTTTATTCACCCTTTTTTGTTACGAGGGGGAAACCTTTAAAAGTCCGACGCCGTGGGAGTAACGCCGGGTTATGTGGGATTTTTACCGCACTAAAAACCTCCGGTGGCCGTTCTCAGCGGTGCTTGGAGAACTCCGGGATCTCCAACGGAACAAAACTGGAGTCCTCCGAGCGCGATGCCTTTCGGGCTTTTCTTGGTGAGCATATAAGCTCATCGTGTCTTCAGATGTTACGAGGGCATGCGACCACACATGTCGTCGTCCTTCCCGGGGTCACTTGATTGGACTGTTCGAGCTCCCGCTCTTGCCACCCGCAACCTGAGAAGTCCCCTTTTAGTCGTGTCTCAGGACAGGTAGGGGATACCGTAGCCCTATTCTGGTCCCGGAACTACAGGGACAGACCTTTATTCATCCTACCACAATTTGTAATAAATAATATTGTATGTTGTGACTTAAGCTTAACGTATATGTTATATTTAGCATATTGAAGGTTGAATTTTCGTGTGTATTTGTTATGCTTTCGTGTAAATTTATATTTACGAAGCAAAATTAACGATATTATATTAATACAAATATAGATATACGTTTACTAAAAAGCGTAAATAAATTGTTTTAATATGAAATATAATCAACTTATATGCTACAAAAAAAATTTAATCCGTTCCGTTCAAAGATTTTTTTTATAAATACTCGAAAATACTATTAAAATTTCAAACTTGCGGTATAAAAGGACACAATAATTCAACTAAAAATGTAATAAGGATATTTCATAATTTTATATTAAAAAAAAAAAAACATAAAATCATTCAAAGTTTCCCTACTTGATGTTACGTATAATTTTCATATTTTTAAATTTCATACTCCTTGTTTATTTCTCCTTATTAAATTATAATATGTTATTTTAAAATTTTATACTGGCTACTTATTTCATATTTAATACTGGCACCGAATTTCATACTTGTGCATAATAAAAATATTTTTTTGTAAAAAGAATGTGAGAAAAAACAAATGAAGTCTGTAGCCCGATGTTCTGTCTTGCTGTAATTGTTAATGCGCAATTAGGCGGCGTAGTATTGTTAAAAGATAATCAGAGTTAAATACACAGTGTTTATAATAAAATAAATAAATGCATAAATGAACAGTTGCGTATCGAGTGAAGAACGCTGTTGAACTTTGTGAGTATGATAATATATTATCTTTATTATTATTAACACGATAACTACATGTAAATTATTATTTATGTCCAAGTGAATATTTTTAATAGCGTATTCCTTTGAAAACCACATATGTACCACGAAAGCATAGGTATAAAATATAAAAGCTCAGTTCATCTCTTTGTTGAGTGTGGTCGTCGTGCCTTATAAAATTATCTTTTACTCAAACATATTAATTTAATGTATCATTTTTTTTAATAATAAAAAGCAATGCACAACACCGCACAATGCAGCACCGATAGCGTTAAAGATTTTGATAATTCTATTCATACTATGTGTATACAAATAATAATACGAGTTTTGTGGATGTATTAGAGTACTCTGGAAATGTGATTTAATTTTATAGCCTCACAAGATTTGGTCAGGTTTTACATTAGTAATGCGCTGAGCTCTCGCGTCGTAAACAACGCTAACAAGTAATTTTGCAGTCAGGATTCGAATCATTAGTTTATTGTTATCGGCAATATGTACACATTAAGCTCTGTCTAGTGAGAAGTGAATGCATTATTCAAATAAACGATCATTTTACACATTTTTGATAATCCAACCGTAATTTTAATGTGAAACATGAAGACGTGTCTGAAAGTGTAATGTTGAAAGAAGTTATCCTAAAGACGCTATAGAAATTACTGTTACTAATGCGTTCTAGTACCTATCTTCTTCTTCTCTTCTTCTTCTATATTATAAAGCAGGAGAGTTTGTTTGGTTGAACGCGCTAATCTCTGAACAACTGGTTGGAATTGAAATATATTTGTTTTGAATAGTCAATTTATTGAAAAAGGCTATAGGCTATACAATATCATGCTATGTTTGTTTTATATTTCTGTAGTAGCGGGTGAAACCGCGAGGCACAGCTAGTGTAAGATATGTAAAAACAGACATAATTTGAGCTAATCTACCATTTAGAGTCCACTTAAATTTACTCAGTAAGATTTTCTCCAGAATATTATATGACCTAAGCCTATATTTACATATAAATTATTGATCAAAGCAATCATGTGACTGTCTCCATGTATTTGTTTTCTGAACACAAATCTTATGGCTTAATGAAGAATACTGAGATATTTAAACCGTTTAAATTTTTAATACGACTAATTTATGTCTACACTATTCACTCAGTGCTAATCAGTACCTTTAATTTAAACAAAGGAACACGGCGATGAGTTACTGAGTGGTAATAACTTCGAATTCAGCTCGAAATAAAAGAGTTCGGAGACTTTTCTCGCCACCTGAAGTCGAGAGCGACATTAAAATTTATGAGATTGAACTTTCAACTTGTCGTTTCTTACGGTGTTTCGTGCCTATCCATTCCACTGCGAAAGAGTTTATTTCATTCAGTATGAAGTAAATTGATTGCTACATTATAGCTTTATTAAATAATTACTGTGAGTTTGTATCGCTGTATAGTATACAATTGAAATATTTATGTATGATTCTTCGTTGAGCACATTTCTTCATTTTCAGCATCACATAAAACATTTTGGTCATTGAAAATAATTATATGGACATCATGTTGTTTATTGATCTGCATATCACAAGCTGTTATACATATTTAATATTGAATAACCGCAAATTAATTTGCATAATAAATTGGACTTGCAGATTAAAATAATTTAATTGAAATTGTTTTGACAAATAATACAGATTTCAATGAACCACAAAATGTTATTAAACCATATGTGATTCGTTTTGTATCCTATTTTATTACTCTAGATGCTTATAATGATTGATAAAATGTTTTCGTAAACTATATCACATACCAATATGATATAAAATAAATGTAATCAATTAACAAAGTATAAATAAATAATTAATTAATCGACTTCAAAAGGAGGAGGTTATCAATTCGGTTGTTTTTTTTACGTACGTACACCGATTACTCCTATTGACTCATTTCGAACTTTTTTTTCATAGTCACATAAGTCATGATCTGATAATAAGATCCCGGGAAAATCGAAAACTCTCAAATAAACTCTAATACGCACATATTTAGATTAATTTGAGATGAATCGGCCTCTGCCAATCCGACTTGAATGCACCTAATCGCTGATGATGATTACCTATGTTATGGGTGAGGATTCGGTTTACAAACGCGTAAACATTCTTACACGCACACAATATAGATACAATATAACACACATACACGCACCCACACTATTATTCCATATAT
>DWLI01003005.1:0-12330 GCA_018249915.1 Cecropterus dorantes dorantes
AAATATGTAAATTAAAAACAGATTATGCCTGGAATCTAAACTGAATATAAAACTGTAATCTTACTGTGCACCTTGTTCTGTTTTGGCACCAAACGATATTTACGTTGCACTCGCTACGGAAAGTAACAAAATTCGGTACTTGTTCCATCACAAGCATGCAGTAGTAAACTTCGCAAAAATCTAAATGTAAAAATGAATCTCTATTTCTCTTGGTCATATCATGGTGCGTGAACGGCTGGACCGATTTCGCTCATTCTTTTGTTGCGTTTGTTACTTTCAGGAGAAGGTACTTGTTAAAGAAAAATTTAGAAAAGTGGCGCGACGAATTAAAAAAAAATCATCAAAACTTAACCTTTGATAACGTTTGATATAATTGTCAGTCTTAATAATTGGAACTTAAATTTATAGTTAAGATACACACAAAGTCGGATCAGCTAGTTATCAATAATAATCACGACGGATGCAAATGAGAACGCAAGCTGTCTTATAATAGTAGCCACTGCTGCCCATCAACATCTGTAATTAAAATCAGACTTATTTGAAACGTCAAATAAGTCTGATTGCTATGCTTTCGTGGCAAACCTGCCACGAAAGCATAGCTACCTAGCTTGCTTGAGGACTAAGTTAGAACGCTTTGTATAAGTACGTCTTCGTACTACACCTTTGAACCATAATACAGCAGCGCTTAACACTGCAATTATTGGTTGAATAGGAAATGCGTTGGTGCCTCAAAACCCTTGCACCCCGGACTGAAACCACAAATGGTTCTTCCACTTTTGAACTTATTGCCTAAGTTACTGGTACGTGTAGTGATCTTGGTTTTTCTAATATTTATTATCTTTTTTGTTTTTCATTTCGTACATCTCGTTATCATAGCACGGTGAGACCAGTGACCAATCGGGGTCGTGTCGCTATATCCTAGTTATTTCCGTGCCATTTGCCGTCAAGTGGGCTGAGATAGTCCACCTTAGATACACATTGAGGACCGTTCTTTCGTTTCAATTTATTTGTTTTCAATTACTTCTAAACACTTCCTTGTCAGATGGTTTGTATTGTTGGTTTTCAGTGTAATCGGTTTATTATCGTTCTAAGTTTTACCTTTATTATTTATTAAAATATCTACAGTTTCTCTGCCTAATAACAGCAGTGTTAAACGTTGTTATTGTCTGGTCTAAGGGAGATATAAGAACTTTTCCGAGGCGTTCCAACTTAGTCTTCAGAAGTAGCAACGCGTCTGTGGCCAACCTAAGGTAAGACTAGTCTTGTATAGGGTTGGTAACAGACGTCCACTTAAGGGAAACATGCTTTCCGAGACATTCCATCTTAGTCCTCAGGGGTAGCAATGCATCTGTGGCTCACCTTAGGTGAGACTTTGATTTTACCTAGGGTTGATTACAGATGTCCATTAGCGGCAGTAGCCACTTACCATCAGGTGGACTGCATGCTCGTTGGCTGCTTTAATATTATAAAAACATATTTGAGGCCCACGTCACATAGGGTTAGTTAGTTATATATACGTCCATGGTTAGTATAATAATATCTTATGATCGTGAGTACTGCACGGTAAGCAATAACTGTAGTATATTAGGAAAAAATCAAAATGCTTACATAAGTGAGCGACCAGCGCCAGAACAGCAAATATACAACGAGCCATTGTAGTAGTCTTCAGATTTCGATTTAGGCTATTATGATCATCGCGATTGTTGATATTTTCTCATTGTGAAGCGACAAACTATGACGACGGGACGATTCCTGAAACAAGGAAGTGAATTAAATAATATATACTTACGATGAAAATTTTAATAAATAGAAGGAGGCCATCACTATTAATAGCATAGCATTTACAGGTAAAAGTTTTCATACTCTCAATAAAATTAAGCGTTATGGGTACCAATTTTGATACAGTTGTGCATATTGCTAAAATTAGATGATCGAAAACTTTTAAAGACCCTTTTGTTTGGTTTATGTCTCCGTCCAATGATAGACCATACATGTAAGTAATAACATTATTAAAAATATAAATACAAAAAACCCGACTGCTTCAAAAGTTTTGCTCGTTTATATATTAATAATATATTGAAATTATCGCTTTGTATGAGATGCCGTCAAAATAGCATCTACCGAGAAAATATAATATAATTTTATATATTTTGTATATTTTTGAAATAAGATTCTATTTACTAGCTTTTTCCCACAATTTATGTCTAAAAGCTAAACCTGTTACTTCCGCCAAACTTGAAACACTGGTGGTTAATGAAAAGTTACTCTATATAGCATGTATTGCATAAATTATTGGTACAATTATAACAAATTATTTCGCTGGCAATGGCAAGGAATGTCTCGCATATATACAAAGACAGATGTTTGTGGATTTGGTAAAATGAAATTGTGTTACTTAAACAGTGTAGCCGTATCGGCGTTTTATTAAACAGAAGCATTTTGACGTAACTTGAACCGAAATCTGTTGAGCTTTGCTATTGAAATTTTAATCCGTGATAGGCTGTGATAGTAATTTTGGAGGTCCAGGTTATAAATCTATATTTTTGAAACAGTTTGCGTAGGTAGGTATTTGAAATAAAAAATCCTTTGAAAGAATCCTGCTTGGCGAAATTTTATTAACTTTATATTATACGTGCTTTATTTAATCCTGACCCGTCACTTGTTGAAAATATGTTGTCATGGGGGACATTGATTTTAGTATAAGGTATAAAGTACCACGAAACTTTTCCCGTTTATATTATAGGAAATGACTAAGAGATTGACTTCAGGAGCTGTGCGGCCGTTTGATGGAATTCCTGTTATATTGATTTATTGCTGCGATTTCTATAGGCTTGAAGTAGCAAATAGTGAAGTGAAGTGCATATATGGAGTTTGATAGTTGTAACGAACTCTATATATAAGAGGAGTTCTATTTAAAGCCGAATACTGTGTACAATGTGCAGTTGCTATGTACCGCCGTATCTTTAGCCACACTGTTCCACTGAAACGCAAGAACTGCTTTACGCTAGAAATAGGTGTGGCACTAATGCCTCCCCGGTTGACCATGCTCTTACTACTATTTTCTATCATAGGTTAGCTTAGGTTAGGTTAGTAGGTAGTATATTCAGTAGAACTTTATAGTCTAATTTACGATTAATAATAAAATTAAATAAAACAGTCCACATCATTCGTCAGTTTAAAATTGGCGTCCATTGAGCGAATATCGATATTTAAAATGTTAATCCGAACAAACAAATGAATATAAAATAGTACACCACGACTGACAACGCACCGACGGACAAAATATTCACTTGATATGCAAAGCGGAGGCCAGTGGTCGCCTCCCATTTCAGCGGTGTACCCCACTCACTGTACAGAACCAATATAGCTTTTAGTATAAACATCGTTGGTAAATTGTCCATTGCCTTCATAATTACTGTGGTAGGCTCGCCAATTAATTGTTTATACACGTCGACGTGTAAAATGCGAAACTGTGGCATTTACGTAAAGGGACAAAATACAATTATAGAAATTTCTTTTTAATTCAATATGCTGTAGTGACAGATATTTGTATAGGTGTTTGTATTTGTAATTTAAGACATTGGAAATATTAATCTTATTTTTAGCTAAAAATAAGAGTTTTTTAGCGAATATGTGCTTTCTCTTGCTCGTTGTACGATTCGAAATATGAAAAAGATAAAATATTCAATGGCTAAAGCCTTCCTATTGCATGAATAAGGTTGAAGAGTAGTAATTTATGCCATATCGTCGCTTATATAACAATCCCGACTCGAACCACAAAGAGTTGTACCACCTTTATATATTTACATTTATCAAGGCAACTCGAGTGAATGAAATAGTAATAAAGATAAACATACGGTGTCTTAAGCAGGAAACGGACATAATAACATTAAAGAGCTATTAAGTGGCAGGGCAGAAATTTGTTTGGCAATCACTAGAATCCCGAGCGTAGTTAAGTTAGTTGTCCTAAATACACAACTATTTATTTTCCCATCCTAAAGCTTTTACACTCATAGTTTCACACTGAGATTTTTCCTGTGTCGTGGTTTAGCATGCACACACATGAGTGTTTGTCAGCCCCGGATCTAGGGGAGGGGGGGCAAAGCGGGGCATATGTCCCGGGCGGATAGTTTGAAGGGTGGCAAACTTTAAAACGAATGCATAACTCGTTGAATTTAATATTGACAATTGGAATTTGTTTATTTTTAATTTCAGTTAGTGGGTAGTGGTACTTTAGGCATGAATACGTTAAAATATACATCAATTAGTCGATTTCTGATAGCTGAAATGATAAGAATGGTAAAGTGGGATGGGGCGGCACTTTTTACTTTTTGCCCCGCTTAAAAAAATTGAAGATCCGGCTAGTGTTTGTACCAAGAATAGAAATCTAAATCCATCATTTATTATCAGATATGTCTGGCCCGAAATCGAACCCGGAACTCGTTAGGTGTCATACCAGTATGGTGACCGCTTCAAGGTTCTCTAAGGCTTTATTAGATTCCTATTGCTGATGAATGGTGTATACAATTTTGTGCACAAGACTAACTTGCATAAAGATGAAAGATCTCATTATTCTAGTGGTTTTACACGCAGATCATTTCGAGTCTTGAATAATGCATTCAAATATCTATCTAGATCATAGAACTTTCAGTATAGTGTACACTATACTCATGTGTTTTGATAGACGAAAGAAGAAAAAAAGACTTTGTGAGTCCTCAGAAGTGGCAACGTATCTGTGATTAATTTGAGGTTCATCTGTGGTATGGTTATAAACCACTTTCCGTTAGGTGGACTCCATATTTATTTGCTACTTTAGTTTTATATTAAAAAAAACCCTTTAAAGGCCTAAGAATACATCAGAAGAATTAATATATTCGTAGTTTTGTACATGCAGATTCGATTCACACCTGCAGATCGACACCTGGTGGGAAAATAAAGCTCGGCTTGTAACGTATTGTTCGGAATTCAACATGGATGTATAATTTACGATCACTGGAAAGATTGCGGTTGGTAATTCACGATTGCCATCCTTTGTAGGGTTGTGGCATTTGAGACACGATTCCAAGGACTAATCTTAAGGTCGCCCAGATTACTGCATGGAATTCGGTATTGAAAGTTGGTAGCGAGATTAAGGTCTTAAGTACATAAAATAAAGATATATCATTGTGTCCTACAACAGTTTTAACCCTAGAATACTAAACTATCGTAAAATTTACGACGACGAATCGACGATTCCTGGAAAAACAATATTCGAGTCGTTGCTGTGCCGCCCTCTTCGCAGTACCTCATTTAGTCTGTCAGTGTGCCACTTTCTGACTTATGGTCGTCGGTCATTTGTGTATCGACTTACAGAAAAAGTGTCGAAAAATTTACGTAACATTAGTGTTTACGTGATTATTGGTAGCGATTTGGTAAGCGATGGTATGTTTACTTGTGTTTGTTACTTATTTGTAATGATTTAAAGTAGAATTTACTTGTTTAAAGTTTATTTTGTGGATTTAGTTCGTATTTTTTACTATTTCATACTTACATTTGATTATTTTCTTCCTTTGTGATATCTATAACCATGTTATACATTAAATATGGTTTTAGATATCACAAAGACTTTGTGACAATGACAGTAGTCGGTTATTGAAAGTCGACACGTTGAATGATGATGATGATAATGATGACGCAAGCGAAGCACAGCAATAAATATTGAGAAGTTAAAAAGATGAAACTACGAAATGGAAGAGTATCAGTTAACTGAAAGTGATCGAAAAGAAAATATTTCAGGAGACATATAACCCTGAGCTCTTGCACAGATGTTGAGCCTGTCCCAGAAACAGTAATAATTGAAGAACCTCATTTAAGAAAATGTGCTTTTTGTTCATACAAGTCAGGAAAAACGACAACACAGTTTTGCATGAAATCAAAATGAGCCATATGTATGGCGCATAATATGACCAAAGGTCGTCACTGTATACAATAAGGTAATTATTTTATTTTAATTATAACGTGATGTCTGAAACTCAAAGAATGAAACTATACCTTCTAAAATATTTGAAGTTTTTATTTTCTTGCTTACTATCGTTTCATTTTAAAGTCGTATTTTTTACGAATTTTTAGTAATAAAAACGTTACTCGTAGGATAATTTAGTAATCTAGGGTTAAGAGCCTTTTCGAAGAAAAGATGAGGATTTTTATTATTATATTGGGTATCTCCAAATAAAGTCTTATATATTCATATAGTCTTCATATTTTTTATTATAAATACAACTAGTTGAATAAAATACATGATGTTATTAGTTTTTTATAAATATTTATTACAATGGTATTTGGAAAAAAATATTAAAACTGTATTTTAATGTAATATTGCCAAAAAGATTTACCTATGCCAGACACAGTACCAATAGTAGATTCACGAAGTACATACGAGTATTTCATTCATAGTAGAAATGTATGCGTCCTGTTAAAGTTTAACACAGATTGTGTCGACAAGTTTATAATTATTTATTTCAATCCAAATCTAATATCCATTAAAAAGTTACAATGTTATCTAAACTTCATCTACAATAAAATTAAGTAGTTCAGAACCTTTCAAATCATCTCCGATACTTCTATTGACTGCATTGTACAATAATGATTTTAGATAGCGTTATTTACAGGTTTATTAACTTCACCTAGGTTCAGTCAATTCAACTCAACAATTATTTTATTCAACATGAATGTATTACGATTAAATAGCAGATGGAATTTTTTGGAACGGTTTTTGATTAAATAGTCCTATTAAATATTGCTGTTGCACAGCCTCGGTAATGCTACAGAACGCCGCAACTCGAGCTCACTTCTCGGAATGGAATTCTGCATTAAGTTACGTCTGTATACTTACGAAATATACGAGTATGTATTATAGTAAAATATATAGGAGGATGCTTACTACGAATATTTGGAATACCTTCCGAAGTAATACTTCCGTCATTGAATTAGAAGAATCTTTGTAGAGTCCGTTAGAAGATATTTTGTTTTATGTTTTATTTTTTAACAGAATAATATATGCAGTGGAGTAATTATTGAATGTTTGTAATGTGAACGTGATATGGGAAAAATCCCATTATGAATGAGTAATTTGAGAGAACCAGAAAAATATATGGTTTAATAATTATACATTTTATACTTCCGTTTCCAATATCATAAACTCTCAAATTAATAAGTATATTTTTTCTTTAAACATTATAAGAACATCTCGAGTTTCATAAGTACATTCTCGAGTTTCATAAAACATATTTAAAAGATTGCAACATATTAAAAATAATATAGATAGAATGCCACAGCTGTATTCCATTATTTGCGCCTTTTTAATCTTGTACAACATAAAGAGATGCCGATAATGTGCGATAACTGTAATACATCGAAATTTACCCCATTGTTGCATATGCGTAATTCAACGTCTGATGGGCTGTCAGAATGTGTACAGTGTATGAATGGGTGGCCGCATGGTGCGATTAAATACGGCCTTCATGTCGATTGAGTTAATTTTGAAATTAATTTGATTCGAATTTAAGAAATTATTAAAAAAAACATAGAAATAAATGTTCTATATTTTAATTTGTATATACGAAAGCAAAATAATACTCGTAGCTTAAATAGCAGTGCCTAAACTATTAAACTCAGAACTCATTTTTGATGTTGACACACAATTAAGGAGTTTTTGATCATATATTTTGAAAATATTTCAAACACTAAACCCTCTTAGGATGGAATATCCAAAGAGGGTTTAATGTTTCAAATATTTTATATTCTATTTATGTGTTATTATCCTATTTATATAAATTATAGTCTCTCTCGTGTACAAGGATGCGGGCAGCACCTAGCGTTCTTATAAGGTTCGTATACGGAATTACTTACATTAATGTTTATTTTTGTAAATTAGTTTATTTAGGCATCAGTCTCCTTCATTTCAGGAAGGCCCTATACTTACTTAAATTAAAATATGTTGTTTTACTGCTAGTCTACTAAAAATAATGGGGTACAGAGATATATGATAATTCTAAATAAATAAATAACACTTCACCCCCAACATTAATATTACCGTTGTCATGGGTATCATGGACAAACAAAGACGAGTATCATGTCGCTATCTTGTTCAAGGGGAATCGTAATACATTTAGCGTTTCTGACGCCACGTGTGTTGGAATTCAATTGGATATCCATTGGGTGACATTTGAAAACAGAACCGAAGTAACAAACGGATTCAGAATGGATTCAGTATCGATTGACACTGAACAAATATCTTTGTCTTTGACTTGGACGTACGAGTAATCTTCGTTACCTATAACACTCGTACTCTGTGAACGCACCCACAAGCATGAAGGCATCCACTCCGAATTCCAGTGTAAATTGGCGTCTATTGTGCGAGACCGCTCAGTCTGGCATAGCGGAGGGCATTGAATGCTTAGTAAGTTCCGATTGCACTCAGTCGCAATGGCAGATTACGACGAATGTGCTAGCATGCGTAATTTATACACCGGGAGGTCTATCTTACGTATGTTTGTTGTGTAATGAGACCAGGCATTGAAAGTAGAAACTGATCATACTGAGGAACAACAACTTATCTATAAGTTCACATCTATGTATTTATTATTGTGTATCATTTATGTCTCTTAGTATATCTCTGAGTTGACATGCTGTATACATATATTATGTTTTTTAACGGCAGCAATGAAGCAGTCTGGTGGGGTTTTACTTCAGTTATCCTCTAGTTAGAAAAGGTCAGTGCCTAGCCGAGGGACGAAAAGTTTACAACCAGTTTCCTCATAAAGGACTCTTAAAATATACCATCAGAAAACTCATCTGCGAAAACTGCCATTTATACAAAATAAAATGTAGTCGCAATTTTAGTTTTTACCGTAATTAATACGAAAAGGAAGCCACACTTAATGCTTCATTTTAAAGTATAGTTGCGTACTCGCAGTATCAAAGGTATCCTTATAGTTCGCTGCGGCTTACCGCGGGATATGAACGAAGGGCGGTGAAAGAACTTCCCCTTGCTTTCCGTGCATTAATGAGTGTTCTGTATGTATCGTACTTGTGTTGTGCAGGTGCGGGCGATGTAAGTGTTTGTTCGCGCGATGGCGCTGCGATGGGCGATGTTTGTGGCGCCGGCTGCAAGTACTCGACTACTCATTCAGCCGATGCATGCTTTACGGTACGGATAGACTCTTCCTAAAATTTTTGTTAATAATCGACTATCCTTATTTTTAATATTAAACCATCGTTTTCTGATATATTACATTGGCTTGTGTTATTTATTGTTTATAAGTGGATCGAGTTGAAATATACAAATTTTCGTTTTACTTTTGTATGTCCTGCGATGTATGTAATGTACTGTAATCCTGTAATGTACGATAGCAAACGAAATTATTTTCTTATCGGGAAGATTTAAGCTATTGTACCGTATCAAATAATAGTACGTCAATTTTCATAGGTTTATTACATTAAGGATTTTCATACTCAATATTAAAAACCAGAATAGGATTATTTTTAAGTTGCGAATTATACTCATTTTTTTCTGTAACGGCTAATGAAATCGTAACACTGGTAATCCTTATTAACAGTTTTGACTGAAATATTTTTTATAGTAAAATTTTCTATTGATAGAAATTATTACTGCATTTTTTACGCACAGATGTCCTTGCGGACGTTACCATCTATATCTGACCAGCTAGATGGCGGCTCATCCCTCTATTCAAACAAAATTTAATGAGGCGTGCGTCTATAGAGCATACAACATTTGAGTGCTGAGCGGGATCAGCGCTTCATTGTGCTCGATATTATCAAATTGCTTCAATATCTAATGGCTTCACTTGGTGGATGTGTCCTATATATGCCTATGTGCAGAGCGTATAATATCTATTAGCTTTCTTTTTATATAATATTGCCAATTACAGCACATAAGGTATGTATTTCCGCCCATTTGACTGTTTCAACGCATAACAGACACCGTCGTCCATTAAGGAGTAAATAGAGAAATCGTAGTGGAGATCGGTTTACGATTTGTTGATGATTGTAGTATTTCATAGACAATTAAATTATTATGTTATGGTCATGAATGCAAGATCTTTAGATGCATGAATATTCTACTCCAAGTTACGAACTGCAAAATAATGTTTTTATAGAACTAAAATAGCAAAGGAGCATGCCGTCCACTTGATGGCAAGCGATCACTGCCCATATGGACATCTGTAACTAACGCTATATATAAAAGGCATTCCACAATTCGATCACTGTTAAAGATTAATATGGTCGCCTCATATATAAATCAGGTAGCATGTACGATTTATACGAGTACACGTGAGGTAAAAATATTTAACTTAATAAATTTATTAACGTCGATGGTTAGTTAAAGATTAATAACTTTCAGGCTATTAAAGTGATGTAATAGATTTTGGCTTCCATTAATGTTACTACATAACTAATGAACAGAGATAAAGACGATATTTTTATATTTAGTATGTCCTTAAACACGTAAATCAAGATTTACAACATATTTTATGTTTCTTTTCAATATTGAAGGCATAAGCCTCTTTTCAGATTTCCCAACGTCTTAGAAAGGATTTAATCCCCGCGTTGGAAATGTTTGGTTATGCGACAATACTAACTGAAAGCAAAAGTATCAAATAAAATATATTTAGTCAAATATATACCGTACAGAAATATTTTTGAACGCATGTTATCACAGATTTATAAGGTGTCTATTATGGCAAAGAATCTAAGTAAAGATACTTTTTTCTTATTAGGGTTTTGTAGTCATGAGAAAAAATCCATTATAATTTTGTGCTGTTCGTTCGTACACAACTTTTTGAAGCGGGTTCTTAAAGCAAATAACAGATTTATAGCCCTCTAGTTTGTGTCAAGGATTTGTCAACGTTTGTATTCTTTGTGGGTCGATTCGTCTTTTACCATTCAAATATTTGCTGATCGCCGTTGGTAAACTAGAGACGAATGTTGTCCGATAATTTATGTTGGCAAGCGTGCCTATTGTCGGACAAACAACGTGCCGGCTCGTGGCCAAATTTATATTCCAAGTTTGGCGAGTAGGGGGTGGCCACAGAATAGCCTCTCTGAACCGAAACCGATAAAGAACTTACGAAGCACAAATGAGCATAAATAACCGAAAATACGGTTGCCTATTCTTCGATTATCTAAAATGTTTACGTGATGTACATAGGTGTCGCTAGAATTAGGTGTATTTAAAGGCGAACGTCTTTTATAACAGACGAAGATAGGATGAATTATTTGTCTACGGGCAATATAATATTAAGTAAAAGAGCTCTACACGACAGTTATTACTTTTTCTAGTTCTTATTTATTTTCGTAGTTTTTTCAAGTTACTACATATTTATATAATTTTTAATTAATGTTAAGTATCGATTTTCAAACTCAGCTCTGGCTGCGTTTTAGTTAAACGAGTACTAAAACTGAAACTACTCATATTACTTCTTTATGTTCTTCCGGTTACAAAATACAAGTACGATACGAGGTACATTATCGGTATTTAACCGAATTCGCATTAGCGGTTTATTCGTAAGGAATAATATTATGATAGATTTATAGTTGACACTTTATAGTTTGGATTGATAGTGGTAATAAGATTCAATTAAACAGTATATTGTAGCTAAGATTTAGCACAATGTTTGTGACGACTGAGATTTTTAGATTGTTTTCTGTGAGAAATGACTCCCAAACGTGTAGTTTGAGCGCGGTGACTACCGCGAGGTGCTCAGGGCCGTTTGGCTGCATCCCAGACACGATTTGCATTTTATTCAAAACGTTGACGTGGAGGATAAAGTTTTATTATTTTAGTACTTCGACGTGATTCGAATTCGTCACTCATTGTTGCAGTGAACGGGTAGATTTTATTTGAATTCAATATATATATACGTAGGTAATACTTAGTGGAAGAGTAATACATATTAACACGCAAATTTTGTGATCCCATTTGCAAGACAAAACTGTGTTAATATTTATTGATAGTTAAATAATACATATTATTGCATTATTTCGCTATTACATTTTATTCCAGAACTGGGTCGAAATATCAACAAAAAAATAAAACGAACAAAAAACGCTACGCTACGCAAAAAAAATATTGAGAGTACCAGTTAATAGGTTGCGGAAAAAGTCTTTTCGTATTATAGTATGTATGAACTTCTAATACAATCTCTCTGGCTATAGTATTTGTATCTGTAGTATTTGTATTTGGATCATGTCTCTACCTACAAGATGGCAAAAGGTTATCGAACAAAATGGTACATACATACTTTAGTTAAATGTAAATAAACTATATTA
>DWLI01003006.1:0-12329 GCA_018249915.1 Cecropterus dorantes dorantes
ATCAAATTATGAACTGCTAACTAATGTACCTAATTTAATAACATATAACAAGTGAAATGCAGTAACAGCATTGATAAATAACATAATAACATAACATAATAACTAATATTTGACTAATGTTATAAAGGAAAAAAAATAATAAGTATTGATGGGTATTTGTTACTCTTTCATACAAAAACTACTCAGATGTGGATGAAATTTTGATTTAATTAGAACATAGAATACTCTTTATAGTAGCAACCTATCGGGCATAGCCGCGAGAAAAAGCTAGGTAGAATAATCCACAAGCCCCAGCATGTTATTAATATAACGCCAAGTTTAGAAGTATACGTTTCAGCTTCATTAAATTGAAACTTAGACCTGTCTTCGTTAGTAACGATCCACCGGAAGTTGTTTAAAGTTTGCAAAGTGTATTAAAAGTTGGCCGTAACATTACAGGTGGTGCCGAAGACGTATACGACGAGCATCTTGGCTCCGATGTTCTCGCTGATATGGATGGTGATGTTCATCCTGTACTGGAGGATATGGCGGGAGGCGACGTGCCACGCGAGGAGGATGCGGGCGAACACGTGCTGCCCCACAGGAGCCAACGATTGGAAGAGCATCCAGGTGAGATGACAATTTGCTTATTATTTTTATGTTGTACTAAGATTTACTAAATCCATTATTACGCTAACATGACGTATGTTTAGTATCATGCTTTCATTTCAGCGACCCGCGTGGCGAAGCGGTCTGATGCGCAATGGGTTCCGGGTTCGATTCCCGGCCAGGCTCTCATCTGAATGATGAATTTAGGTTTCTGTTCTGGGTCTGGGTGTTTGTGTATTCGTCTTTGTGTGTACATGGCATCCGCGACACAGGAGAAAATCCTAGTGAAAATCCTAGAGAAATCGTATACAAACAAATAAAGATATTTTTTTTCGTATCGTATTAATTAATTCTCGCAACCAAACGATTAACAAGGTAATTATTTTAATTTCAGGTGGTACTGCTCGTGCTGGGCTCCTTCTCTATATGCTGGATGCCGTTTGTGGTGGTAGCGTGTGCTCAAACGCTACCTATCGTTCCTCTACATAACCCTATAGCATACCGGCTGACGTCATCACTCGCGATGTCTAATTCTGGCATCAATCCACTGATCTACGCTTGGAAGAATGCTGGTTTCCGCGCCGCATTTGCCAAGTTGCTACGATGTAAACGACCAGACACTTCTGAATACAGAGGTTCACCGGCTCCAGAGAGGAAGAGGGGTTCCGTGGCCCTTCGAGAAGGTTCCATCACGCGGTCCACGGCGCCTAGCGGCTTATCGACGTTGGGCGGAAGGCCGGCGCGTCTACTGTACGTCGAACGCGAGACGGACACCTCCAGATGCCGGATAATAGAGAATGCAGGGTACATAGACAGCGACAAAGGTGACACCAATCCTTCGTACGCTCCGGACGGGCCTACCCCAGTGCACAGGACGGCCAGTCGGCCCCCAGACGTAGTGTAGTGTAACGTACATTCAATAGACGTTCTGTGGGAAACGCGAAACGCTTCTAGAGTTTAATGTTGTTAGTGAGTGTAGGTGCCCTCTTCGCATTTAGGTGCCTACCTATTCAAGTCTACGCTCAAGTTTTTAAAAGCTTTATTGTTGAATTTTTATTGAGAGATTCTAATAAGTTCCCTGCCATAAAGAAATTTTAATAAGAAATGTTCTCTGTCGACTAAATCAAGATGTTTAAAATATAAAATATATGATGTAAAATTAAAAATTAAACTGAGTATAATACGTCTTTTATTGAGTTGATTGATGCCCAATGTAACCTAATATGTAATTTAGATGTAACGTTTATAAATTCAACTATATTTATGTTATAAGTGGAAGTAGCAAACGAACATCCAGGCCACCTGATGATAAGTGGTCACTACTGCCCATGGACACCTGTAATCGATGTGATCATGTGATCACCAGATGAGATCAAAATTGTACCTAAGGTCACTACAGACGCGTTGCTACCCATGAGGACGTGTTGCAACGCCTTGGATAAGCATATGTCCCATGGAAACACTAAACATATCCGAATACAGCAGCGCTTAACACTACTATTATTAGACAAAAAGGTGTGGCACTCGTACCGCCGAAGTCGAACGACAAAGGGTTCCACCACCTTACAATAATAGTACAGTAAACATAACACAACCAATCTTAAAACACTACTAACACTAGTATCTTAAAACCTCTTGTCCCATAGTCAAATACACACAGTTAAAACACGTAATTAAATTAAATAAGGTAAAACTAAATATACATTAATTTAATACCTATATAGGTACATATAGCGATTACTTTAATATTAGAAAACATAATGAAAATTACTCTCGTATAATACGTTTTTCTTTCGCACTAAGAAAATAACGCCATCTAGTAAAAAATGTATCAATTACAGTGAAACATCGCGGACTGTGAAGTTCACGAAGGTGATACGTCTGAAGCCAGATGCTAAAAAATATCACAGATGGCAGCACCAAACATATAAATTTAAAGCTAAAAGAAAGCTCGTGACACACAAATTTTAAATAGCAACTTGATCGAAACCAAAACTAATTATTGTTAGTAAAACAAAATAATCTAAGAATTATAATGTTAACGTTTAATGTTGTTTGCAATATTAAAATACTTTTATTTCATAGTTTTTGGGAAGTTCGTCAAATTCGTTGATATTTAAATCTTTTGACTAGGCAACTTTGACTTTTTTGTAAACAAAAGACTTTTTGTAAACAAAAGACTTTTTGTAACCAAATAGACGGAATTTCTGTTTATTAATAAATAATTATATGAACATAAAAATAAACAGTGTCAAATATTGTAAATATGCTCTCAAACGCGTTCCCGAACTATACTATGTATATAGTAATTTTACAACATTTTTTTTAAATTTTGCCTCACAGTTCGTCTATGAATTTGAAACCACAATAAAATAAAACTATTAAATTCAATTTAAAGCATTTAAAATGTATTTATAGTATTTTAGACTAGAACTTGGGGTAATCTGTAGACATAATTTCATTAAAACTTATTAAAATTTAAAGTTATGATTCATTTTTAAACGCGGGAAACAACGCGAGGCGCGGCTTGTAGAAAATAAAATACCCATAGTAATAGGTACTTCCATTTAGTAATATGCTTTTTGGACTTCAATCAACATAAATAAAAAATATGGCTACAGAAGATTCCGTGAGCAATTAACAGTTTAAGTAGGATAAATTCTAATTAATGAACTCGGAATGGTTTGAAAATATTATCTTACTTTTTCTCACTTAGCTTATTCACGTGAAGGTTTATTATTATTTATTATTTATAAATTGTGTATTTTGTGTACTTACTAAATTTTATGACAGTATTTAACAAATACGATTTTCGTATGATATTTTTTATATTTTAATGACGAAATACGATAGATACAAGATACAGAATCGAAAAGAAATATATGAAAATGATTAAAACTCACAAACAGATAGATACAGGTGGAAACCATATTATTATTGTACGGTTTTGGTTTGGACCTAGAAAGACATCAAATAAAAAAAAAATAAGGATTAAGTAAAAACTCACCTCAACTCCGGTCACGCCAAGCGCCGTCACCAAGTTCGGTGTCATCCTGAACGGCACCTTCTCCGGCACACGCAGCGTTTTGCCCTTCTCGAAACACACGTTATAGTCTATATGCACCACCTCACCGGACGTCAAGTCTACCAGAACATTGTCCAAGTGTCTATCACCCAAACCGATTATAAAACCTATCGCACTCATTACAGCCACCGAATAACTGTACCGACGTGTCATTTGCCACCATTGCTCCGGAGACACGCTGCTGCACCACAACTCTCTCCACAGCAAGTCGCGTGGAGTCTCCGCGGTTAACTCTTCCAACACTTGTTTCAATATCGACACTGGCCACTCTTTCCGATTCTCGGTGGATATGCCCGCTTCTTTCAGCAGCGGAGTCAGCTTGTTGTAGAACAGCTCCGAGGGTCGCGGTATGTTCACGGGTTTATTTAGCTTCGAAGATATAAAGGCGGCTTCTCGATTTTGCCATCTTTTGTACAGCGCAAACAAGGGGGTCACGTTGTCCACCCAGCTGATCAAACCGGAGCGCGGGCCTAACGGTATTACTGAGTAATGGCGTGCCCTGTACGTTTGGTTATCATTATGTTCCGAATCTCGCGCCAACATCGTATTTGTTATGGACAATAATTGCATAATTCTTTCATCCAAATGCAAATCTTCCAAGCCCTTAAATAAGTAGGTATAAGCTTTACCGTCCGATCCATAAAATATTAACTTCTTCGGTCTTGTCTTCGTTGGTAAAATTGCAACATTGTTTTCCACAGATCTGATAGTAATTCTTACAGTTCTTTGATTGGTGTGTAGACCTGGCATTGTTATGACAGTGTCCTTCATTTCTGCCAATATGGGACTGATATCTGACATTTTCAAAATGTACGAGGTTCGCTTGTTCACTTTTTGTTGGAGTTTAATTTGTAGCTGTTTCAGAGGAGCCCACGATTCTTGAGGTTTTTCAGGATTTGCAGGATTTTTCAGTTTATCTATTACATCCATTATTAAGTACTGAAACTTATGTTGAAAAGCTGTCTCGTGTGGTGTTTCTGGTTTAGCCGATGTTATCTGATAAAGTTGTTCTAGTACAAATACCACCGGGTCAAATATTATCCTATGCTTTTCCTTTATAAGTTTCTCTTTATCTTCCGTGGATAAATTCGCGTTATTTTTAACCTTTACAATTTCAGCTTCTAGCTGCATTAATCTTTTACTAAATTCTGAATGATGTTGAACTAATGTTCCAAGACATAATTCATCCCATAATAAATTGATCCTTTGTAATTCCTTTACCAGTAACTTCACTTGTAGAATAGTCTTTGGGGCTTGTTTTGCAAGCGTTTCTACCATATCGAGAAAACAAGAATTTAATTCGTTGTTGACCATTTTATCACTTGCAGCATCTTCTATGTCGAGATTGTTTTCGTCGATTTCTGCTTCGTCATTAGAGAGAAACGATCTGGCCACGCCAAGCTCCGTTAAGCCGTTTTCTTCATTTTCAACCGCACCAACAACCGCAGGGAACGTTATAAGATGAGGTGTGTCCTCCGCTAATCTGCACAATAAATCAGACACACACTTTCTAACGTATGTTTCAGGATGATTGAGTCTAGAAAACAGTTGCGGAATGATGACTTTCCAGGGCTGAGTAGGCGTATTAGCTAACCCTGATTCAAGAACCGTCTGAAGTTCCATAGCATGTTTAACTATGAGACGAAGAAGTCTCAAGGTGGCGTTGACAACTGCATTCTCGCCACTGTGATTTATATAATCCGAAGCGCAAATAAGCTGTAGGAACTTGAAATAAGCATCGGCCGAAAGTTCGAAATACGAAAATACTCGTTTCTGCGCTTGCCGCCATATGTCCACTAATAGAGCAAGATCCTCTGGATAAGCGTTATTTAATGATGGAACGGTACGTAGCTGATTCTCAATCATTTCAGATGTATTAATTTCATTCCAATCTATATCCTCATCATCGCATGTTGCTTTTGTTTTAGAAAGTATTTCACATACTGCTTCAAAGTCTTGTGGTGAACATCCTATCATCACGCTCTCTATTTGCAATTTATCGTTGTCAGTTAATTGCTCTTTTGTTTTGGAACTGAATTCGACCATTTTACGGCCCCACCTAAAACACCACGCTCCGAAATTAGCCCACGCTTTAGCGAGTCCAGGACATTGATTTACTCCGAACTGCAGCAATTTTCCTACTGCCGAATCTGATAATGGGATAACGTTTTCAGAAATATTATTATCAACTAAACCAATCTCGGGTAATGCAGAAATAAGCTTCATCAATGGCGACTCATTTTCTAACACGATCTCATTTTCGTTTTGAACCCATTTAGACAGAGTTAACAACATTCTTGTACCCCTTTCGCGTAATTCATAGCTTTGTTCACCCATAGCCAGCCTTTGTGAAAATCCGAGGGATATACTCGCACATAAGTTTATAGCACGTACTTTTGACTCTTCTTTTGCATATGTCACTTTGCATAATTCTGCTAAAGCAGTCGCATTGTTTAACGTCCAAATGTCCAAATCATAACTGTTAGACGACATTAGAAGAACATTACTTAGATCATCAAGATTGTTGACATTTGCCAAGCACATTTGGAAGGCAGAGTTTTGTTTGAAGTGCTTAAGTAACTCTTGTTTAGCCATAACAATATTGGCACTCTTTCTTGCGCTCTTAATAACATCTAATCGCAAACACTCTGTAAAAAATATATTTTCTTCTGTCATATTTAATTTTGTAAAATATTGATTCCACCATAACAAACGGCTCAAATTTTTTATGTCAGTACCATATTTATTTTCCTTTACAGCTGTCGATTTGAATGGATTCAATATGAGCTTCCCATTTTTAACAATATTTTTCAATCCATGGTTAGCTAACTGCAGTACAGCGATGTCTTTTAAGTAATGAATTGTGTTGGTCCTAGCAAGCTCCTCTGCACTTGCATTTAGCAAAATCTCACAATCATGTAGTATGGAATTATATTTTTCATCATAGTCATTGTAATATAAGTTCAGTGCAGCAGATACCATTGTTGATTCAACTTTATTTAGTAAGCCTTGACATGAACATGTGTTTTTAGATATTTCACCCGCTTCGATGTCCAGAATGTCCCAGTTGCCTAATAATTCTGAGAAATCAGTATTTTCCTCGTAGAGTTTTATAGCGGAGAAAGAATCCCATTGAGATGCTTGTTTCCATTCCAGATCATTTTCTTTCCACTCCTGCATTTCTTCCCAGTTTTGTATATGTTTATAGCTTTCCATTATTTGTTCATGGACAAATTTGCGAACTCTCAGCATATCTCTTGAAATAGTAGCCTTCTCGATTTCATTGTTGTTGGTTGAATTGTTTAATTTTTTGTAATAACCAATAGCTATTTCGTGACGAGAATTAGCCTGTTCTGCAGCTCCCTTCAGCCAATGAAATTTAAGGTTGAATGTTTGTTTGATCCAAACATACAGTCCATGCAATACTTCAGGCTCTTGAAGTTTTATCAACGCTCTCGCGACGCTTATTGTAATAGCCTCAATATCAATGTTAGTTTTGGAGTTAGCTGCATTTTGTAGTATTAATGATGCATGATAGACTACAGCACCTAAATGTCCAGAGTATAAACTATCAGCCAATGCTGCTGGACGCACTCTCATTAGCCATTCTTCACATGTCGAACGGTTTGTGCGATAGAATCCTTTTATAAGCTTTGTTGGACCCAACGGCAGAGCAGTAGCAGTTCCTTCTCGTGCATTATATGTATACTTTTCTAATAACATCATGAATTCAATAAGCCAACGAGATCTTCTTTGCTCCCCAATAATGACATCTAATAATTTTAGCTTTTCTGTACCAGTATACTTGGTTTCTAAAGATGTAGTTTCTCTCGCTATTTCTTTCAATGCACCCTCGATTTTCATGAATGTGTCTTGAGGTTTCCCTAGGGGTGTTTTTAATTTTTGAACTACGCAAGCATGGGCAAGCTCTGATAATGCCCAACTTATACAGTGCGATGAAAAATTGGTAGCACACTGGCGAAAGAAGGATAAGTGATTGTCAATAATTTCTGGATTTTGTAGAGGCCAAGATGACAAAAATGCATCGAGCGCAAAACTTTTGTCATTAGGTGTCAGCTGAAGCAAGTTATTTGCAATCATTTTAAAATGGTAATCTGACAATGTTGCTAGTGATCCTCTCGTGAAATACTCCTTTAATGCATTAAGTTTGGTGTCTGTGCTGAGAGATGTGAGACTTGCTTTTCGGCGAGTAACTGCCATAATTGTTTGTTTGTCTAATTCTTGTTGAACAATGTCCCATGGTAGTTCAAATAAAACTTCCTTACAGATCTTCGCCAATAACCAATTTTGATTGTCCATGTTTAATATGCATAAAACTGTTATAGTTTTTAAAACAACGACATTCCATGTGAGGGATTTGTTTTTCAATAAATGTTGACAATTCTTTATGACAAGGATAATTACTTGACTGTCAAAGCAGTACGCAACTGACAGCATATTAGTCACTAAGACTAAGAAAGTTTTTGACATGCTGACCATTGGTAAATATTTGTCTAATTGGAAAAATATGTCTGATATCCAATTTAAAACTAGCAATAATGTTTCTCTGGATGCATGCTCGCCTAATACGACGCTTAATGTTTCTATAATGACTGCTAAATGTCCAGACGTAGGACTGGCACCAGACACTTCTCCTAAACTGAGTTTTGACAGTCCGAACAAATCGTTAGTTCTCTGTTGTGAATTTGTCACCAAATCACTCGATGCAATGAAGTGGTTATTCTTCTTACAATGGGAATACAACAGAAAGAGAATAGCGTACTGTAATGCTGGCCTTTCCTTCATCATGGTTTCGTTGTGTGGACACATTTTGATAGCTAAGAGTTCTAGTATACTAGGCTTTAATGCCCACATCCCAATTATGGAGTTACTTGCATTAGCCAGCTCCGATAAACATTGAAGGTAAAACAAAATGTTTTTTTCTGCATTTTGAGGATCAAGTTTTTCACTATATTCAGATTGTATTATTTGTATGTCCGGTATTATGACTGCGCATGCATTTTGCATATCGGTTAAAACATACTTGTATGTCTCTTGCAAGAGAGGAATATTTTTTAGGTTTAGCAGGTTACTGTAGATAGTCATGACACTGCATATAATTTGTTGGCTCTCCGAATATCGCAATGGGCGCAATAAGGACTCTGGTCCGATAGTCTGGCTGATAAAATCAATTGGAAGGTTGGATGCGATTTCTTTTACTGTGCTCGAAATTAAATTTATTATACTTAAACAAAGACTTTCATCTATTTGCAAGTAATTTGTCATTTCCATGGATATCAATGTGAACAATGAAACTGAGCAAGAGAAAGATTTTCCATGTAGATATTTTAAAAGTAATATTACACATTCATTACCTGCCAACAACAGGTCCGAGTCAGCATCTTGTTTCAGGGTTTCAATCAACACCTGCAGTATCTTCGACAAAGCATCTGTCAGGAAAGACCATGAGACAGTTTGGGAAACATTGGGGCTCAGTAAATTCCCCAAACTCTTCACAACTATGTTAAATACATTAAGAAACGATGCAATCTTCTGTAGGCAATCCTCATGTGAACTGGTTTCTGCATCCTTGTCCCTTTTATTAGGATCTAAATCAGTAGCATAACACACCATATCTTCCACAAATTGATTTAATAGATTCACTGAAAATCCAACATCAGCTTGCCAATGACGACTCAATTTAAATAGGGATTGAAGAGCAAATTCTTTAATCTTCCTTGGTTGCGCGTTATCCACATGCCAACCTACCAGTATATCAACAGTGTCCACGAAATGATTCGCAAAATGCTCTGGGTAAGAATTAGACAATATTATCATAGCATTAATTGCCGCAATAAACACATCCGCTGAGTCTGTGCCTTCTATTATGGACTGCAGCTTTTCCAATGTGAGCTCTGCAAATTCTGACAAGTTTGGTGTTTGTAGGTCCAGTTGAAATGTCTCTGAAAACGAGAGAGTAAGCAGATGCTTTATAGATGAGTTTTGAACGCTGTATGTAGCAGCAATCCAATCCAAATGTTTACGAAACTCATGTCCCATAACATATCCAATCCTGCCCAACACTACTGCGGCTCCTTCCTTCGTTTCAGGGCCAGGAGCATCATACAATACGTCCAATAAGGATTCAACCAGAATGTCGTACGATCTTCGTATGTACCGTGCGTTTTCTGGCAACATAACTGCTTCCTGCAGTTTGGTGCATATCACTAGAGATTTTTCGACGTCAACCTCTGCGCACAGCCGACGTAGCAGCTTGGATATACGCGGATCTTCGGGGAGATTGACCACCAGGTCGGATCGCTCATAAAATTTATTGGTACCTCCATGCGACCAGACGTCGCTATTGGTCTGTGCTAGCGATTCGTGGTATTTGTAGGTATTTTCGTCTCGGTCTCCCCGTGGCGGGAAACCGCCACGACCTCGGCCGCCTCGTCCGCCGCCTCTCGAGTGCCGAAACTCCGTGATGCGGCCACGGGTCCGGAACCGCCCGTCTCTGGGAGGACCACCAAACGACGAGGACGCATCGTATGAACCAACATAACCTCTGACCTTATCATCCGCTGTGTTTTCTTGACCGATTTCGTCCCTATCGGGAGCCTCGGAATTCTCCGTCTCCCTTGGGTTTCTAACTTTATGATGCGCAGTAGTCGATATCATCACTAGAATTTATATAGGATACGTAAATAAAACCACACATGGCCGCGAAATTCCGATAGAAAACGATCAAAACTATAGGCAGAAAAACGTTCACAGCCCAAGTTCTTACGCCAACAGAGACAAATATGAAAGTGTCATAGATAACGATATGGCGGCTGTCATTCATGAAAACAAGTCACCATTTCTGAACGTAAATAAGTAAATTTTATTATTTACGTGTATAATTTACTTTTTTTTATAATAATTCGATATTTTCCTGAATTAAAGTTACAATTGTTGTATTGTATTTGTAAAAATATTTACTGGTACTTAAAATCTAAGATGATTGCTCTCATAGTCTATACTTATTTAACATATTTCTTTTGCAATTGTTGAACGTGCAACTGTTAAGTCAAAACAACCCTCTATGTACCTGTAGCAGCAAAAAGATTTTATTGCCATGCAGTAGTTTGCTTCCTCTTATTGTAAATTGATGAGGTTTAAACGCTGTATAAAGTTATATTAATGTTATGAACATGAAATCTACAAAACGGATACATGAATTTAAAGGTACTTTAGAAACATTATTTTATTAAAGAAAACTAACCTATTTCAATGTTATCATTTCAACTTTTACACATGAAAGTTTCTTTTTTAGCTCTGGAACTGAAGCTGGATGATGATTCAAAATCGCCACACATTGTCTACATCAAGGAACACATAGTACGGGACCACACAAAGGACAAACCATCTGGACGAACGCTGTTTATTATCAACATTCCCCCATATGCAGACGAAAAGGGCCTCACTAATGCGTTCCAAGAAGCCGGCAAGGTACAATCTGTTCAGTTTTACACAAAACCAGGCGTCGGCGAGGCAAACACGCACAAATTGATAGACGAACCAAGTAAACCAACTTTCAGAGTATGCTACCTTGTTTTCGAAAAAGTATCCGAATTAGACAAGGCTCTACATTTAACCAAACTAAGTCCAATGAACTCGAATGACCACAAAATACAATTTGGCATTAATAAATGGATAAGTGAATACAACAACTCTGTCCTCCTTTCCAAAGTATTAAAAGAAAGAGTGGAGGACTTCATGAAAACACATGATGCGAAATTAAAACAAATAGAGAAGAAAGAAAAACTGTTGGAACAAGAGGATGATGAGGGTTGGATAACTGTTACCAAACGAGGCAAAATCCAGAGCTTTGCTCGAACAGAGAAAGTAGAAAACAAAATCATGGCTAAAGAGGAGAAAAACAAGAAACGAAAGGAACTTAAAAACTTTTACACTTTCCAAATCAGAGAGTCCAAAATGAAACATATTGTTGCTTTGCGGCAGAAGTTTGAAGAGGACAAAAGGAAGATAGAACATATAAAGCAAAGCCGTAGATTTAAGCCTTTCTAATAAAATGCTTCACACTTTTAAATTGTTTATATATTTTTATCTAAATTCATACATACACAACATATATTCTTTTGTACATTAACATTTAATATTACAATGTTACAAATTACAGTGAAATTTACAACAATTTCCCTCATGGCATATAAAAATTAGCTTTAAAATACTTATTACTACCAATGTTGTATAATACACACTTAAGGTATAAATCACACACAACAGTGTTCACCATATTTGCATTGTTAAACGCACACTACCAACACTCCAAAGTCCTCAAATACTAGACACACTGGCCCTCTTCTTGGGTGCATGTCAAATGCTCTGCTGATGACTTTTTATTATAATTCGCAGAAGCCTGTTCTCAGGCAAGGTGTCCAGAGATGCCAGGAGATTGCTGATGTTGCCATACACACATCCATTTGCCAAAGCCACTTGAACTGCCTGCCCTATCCTATCTAGGCAATCCTGCAAACAGATTTTTATAAGATTCTTTTTTTTTATACTTAATCCTAACAATAAGGCATACGGCCTATCTGATGGTAAGTAGTCACCGTCGCCTATGGACATTTGCAACACCACAGGAGTCGCC
>DWLI01003007.1:0-12329 GCA_018249915.1 Cecropterus dorantes dorantes
TTTCTCATCTGTTATAAATACCTAGATACTAAAATAAACTTTGTAATTATCCTACCCTTGGTATATATATTCATCTCGTTCTTTTCTCGATTTACTGAAGTTTCACTTCTATCGTGAATCGCACACACACCTTTTTTTTATTATTTTATCATGTTAAGTTTTTATAACAGTTTAAGAAAACCTTTTCACTATTTTGAAACCTGAAAATTGGAGCGCCCTGAAACCAATGCACTTACATACTTGTACTTACTGTATACCAATAAAATTATAGTATTTATATTTCATTTCTTTCTTCACAAAAAACAACTGAAGATAACCTCAAAACTGTTTTATATACACTATTGACACAGCCCATTCAGAAACCAGATAAATTACATAAACATTTTTTTTTGTATGAAGAGATTTCTAACGTCATAAATATTTCTTCTTTTTAGGGGTTGGGAGCAGCAGCCTTCTTTGATAATAAGCCAGTAGTGGAAAGATCAGAAGTCGTGATAGTGTCAGTCAAGCCAGACGTTGTTGTACCAGCTTTGAAGGAAATTAAGGATCTGCCGGCATCAAAAAATAAACTCTTCATATCAGTCGCTATGGGTATCACAACGGGGAGCATTGAAAAGGTATATACCGATGTAATTTTGAAGATAAAAAATATAATTTCAAGAAATTCCGCAATAATTTTAAAACCAGAAGTAAAACATAAAAGCATGTGTTTAAATATAGAAAGATTTTACAGAATAGAAATAAATTCTTTTTTTATCTAAATTAAGTATCTGATGGGAGGTAATTGGTAAGTGTATTTCCATAGAAGAAAAATGAAATTTCAAGAAATTCCGAAATAATTTTAAAACCACAAGTAGAACATAAAAGCATGTGCTTAAATATAAAAATATTTTGCAGAATAGAAATAAATTTTTCTTTGTTATCTAAATTAAGTATCTGATGAGAGATCAGATAAAGTAGAACTAAACAATACTTCGCAGCTCATTTATAATTTAAGATAATATTTATACTACCTTACTTTCAATAGACTTTGCACTTTTGAACATTTGCAATATTGGAATATTAACATTTCGATTCTAAAAAGGAGAGCCAGGTAAAAATTAAACAGCGCTTTAACTTTTTAACCGAATTCAACAAAATTATCTAATCGGTGTATTTCACTTTCTATCACCTAGGTGATCATAGGCGACTTCAAAAAGATATTTTATTTCGGTATCCTTCTATCACCTATATATTATGATGATACTAAAATGATGTACTTTTTTGGATATATGTCTATGATCACCCAGGTGATTATGTCTCAGGTAATCAAAGGACACCAATGAGTTGCCTTTGATCACCTAGGTATCAAATTAAAAAGCCATTAACCCCTCTAAAACTCTAAATTGTTACTCTTAAATTAATATTACGGACAAAACTATATGTTGATCTTAAAATGGACGAATTTTGAATTGTATGGTTATTAATGTAAATCATATTGGATCAATATAATCAATTTTGTGCTGTAATATTGATTATATTGAATAAAAATCTATGCTTTGGTAAGAGAAAAAACCAATGCAGAACAGTAAAATATAACAAAATATTTTTTAAATTGCAGGTTCTACCCCAGGAAGCGCGTGTTATACGAGTGATGCCAAACACACCAGCCTTAGTGAAAGAAGGTGCGGCAGCCCTATCCAGAGGTTCTCGGGCGACACAAGAAGACGCAACGCTCACAGCTGAGCTATTCCGTGCCGTGGGATCTTGTGAAGAGGTGCCAGAGTACCAAATGGATGCGGTCACAGCCTTGAGTGGCAGTGGCCCAGCTTACGTAAGTTTTTTTACAAAAGGTTGTAGTAACTCGTAAGGCAAATCGTCTTAAAAATATTATATTCAACGTAGACGCTTAACATGGTTTTTGAGAACTAAGAAAATAACGTCTCTTCGCAAGGTGTTTCGCTATTCGTCCATAAGATATCTTTCAAGATATCCGGAAATGTCTAATCAACATAAAAGAAGAGACATATAGCGATTAATGTAGATTCTTCTTCTGGACCTGCTCAAATTCTCCCATTCTTCATTGTGGTACCAAAACCAAAAATATCCTAATAGAGAATTGTTTGTAAAAAAAATACAGAAATTTAAAAATGACACAGCCACACCTCATCAGAGTGGAATTTTTGGATGATGAATAAACTCCGCAAAATAAATAAACTAAAAATACAGTATTTGATAGGCACTGATCACCGATTCCTTTAAATTTCCAGGTTTACATGCTAATTGAATCGTTAGCTGATGGTGGCGTCCGATGTGGCTTGCCACGGGATCTCGCGTTGAGATTGGCAGCTCAGACTGCTCTGGGTGCTGCCGCCATGTTGAAAAATGGTGGTCATCCCGCTGTCATGAAGGATAATGTCACATCCCCGGCTGGATCTACTGCTGAAGGAACGTTTCATTTGGAAAAGAATGGTAAGAAACGATTCATTTATGATTTTTCGATACACTTGATAAACGATGGTGACCATAATTATTAAAGTGAATATAACCTAAATATTAGAGCTTTATTCTGTGCCACTAGGAAAAACAAGTATACACGTATGTCTCGTTTTTGCCAACTTGACTTTTTTATATCAAAATTATTTGAACAATGGTGATTATGGGTAGATCATTCTACTTTAGCAATTTTAGTTACCCACTTTGGTGGTTTATATCTGGTTTTACTAAGGGCTTAGAATTTATATACTCGTAGACCTTCAGTGTATAATATTGTAGTCTAAAGAAATTTAAATTATTTTACCTAAGCTGAATAAATTTTAACGACGATGTCAACACCGTCACAATCGCTAGAACAGCGCCATCTATAGCTTAGACTAAGTAATAACTAATTAAGTCTTTTTTAAAATGAAAACTTCTTTCAATTTCTTTGAGATTTTAAATTCGATGAAACGAAAATGCGTCACCAAAACAGTTGTCGGCGCTATATCCGTTTATGAATCACGCTAATGATTTTACTTCGTAGCTTGTAAATGAGCTCAAGTTTGGTATATACCAAATAATCATTATTAAGTTTCATTTCTGCCGTGTGTGAATTGCACTAATATTTATGTCGAATTTTTTTCAGGGTTCCGTGCTGCAGTCATTGGAGCTGTGGCAGCAGCAAAGGATAGATGTAAAGTAGTAAGCGAACAACTAAACTACTAAAATTAAGGCGTCTTTTAGTTATGTAAGAAACCAAACGAAGATATCTCAATTTATTAAATAAATAATATACCTTATAAACACATGTTTTATTTATCACAGTGCCGACATTTTTACAATTACGTAAATATGTTTATATATAGTTTTTTGTCTGTAACAATAGGTATAGCTAAATAGAAAGGTATAACAGAAATTATACGAAAATTTTACTGGCCTACTTTAATGGTATAATAATGTCAGTGGACAGAAAATTAATTTCAATATCAATATAACATATATGTCGTCAATAATATGTTTTATAAGGGAAAGGATAGATGGACTAGATTGTATAAAATTTGGGAAAATAATTAAAAAAATGTGAATTGTTTAAATAATACGAATATTACCTGCGGAAGTAGCTCTCTTAACCAATAATCTCGAAACTATAAGTGTGGAAAAGTTTTCTTTGATGGAAACGTTAAATTTTGTTGTATATATTTTTTTGGCTTTTGTTCATATCAATATCAATTAACAATAAAAATTATAAAAGTAAAAAAAACGAATCTGCTGTCCAACTAACCGACGAGTAACTACTGCCATCTATTATTATTTTATGTAATAATATTACATCTAACCATAGACAATTAGGTCTTACAAAATAATCATGGTAACATTAGTATATGTAAACTAGATGGCGTTTGCTAAGTACGATTTTGACAGTTCAGAACACTTCTGACATCTACAACCTGCGAAGAAAGAGAAACGAAACGTAACTGAATAAAGCAATATAATATATCATAACTATTCTATATCTACTTTTTCAACCATCCGTTTTCAACGGCCGTCGGTGTCGGGCAGGCCGCGGCCCGGCGAATAAGTAAAGTACGTCACACTGTAAATGGAGACCGTCTAAATTGCATCCAAGCTGAACGAGAATCTGCGACCTTGCTTCGCCTGACTTATTACAGCAATCTGTTGTTACGGCCGGTGATACTGTTTACATGTTGTCTAGCGGACTGATAGTGTAGACGTAGAGCTAAAAGTGGAGCGGGATGGTGTCGATCAGTGTAACGAAACAGAGGAATAGAATGGTTATTCTCAGTTAAAGTGGCGCGAAGGTTGCTCAAATTGGTTGTAAGGTGGTGTGACCTTACATTTGAGTAAAGGAATCGACCCACGCCGTCTAATAAACAGACTCCTACGCGCCGCTAAGATGCGAACTACTTTGAGGTGCGACTAAACTACAATCAACTACAATGCGAAAGAAACAAGTGGTAGAACTCTTCGGTTTCTGTTTATTGTACGAGAAGCGTTAGTAAGTAGGAGTGGAGCTAGAAACGTGTAGTGTTGTGATCGTTGTGGTGCTAAATTTGTCGAAAAAAAATCTCCGAAAATCTGGTAGAAGTTTGTGTTGTCAACAACCAAGGTTAAAGGCTGTATGTATGTTGAAGCCCTTGACTGGCCGAGTCGCCGCGCATGGTATGAATTTCCATTTTTAAATTTCATTCACAATCACATTTAAAATTGGAATGTTTAATTCATTCCACAGATTAGTGTATATTCATAGATAGAATATGAATTAATTATTTTCAAATGAGTAATATAGTGTAGATCTACTGATTATGAAGAGATCTTGTCTGATTTATTATTTAATTACCTAGGCTCTCAATTAAAGATCCTAATAGGACCAGACTACTTTCTAACTGGTTCTTTAATAGGAATGCATGTTTGTGCATTTGCAAATAGGTAAGCTGTATCTGTAAATGTACTTTATATGCCTGATATTTTTACTTTTTTAAAGATTTAATCTCAATAAATTCCTCAGAGAGTTTATTACAAATTAAGATATCTACATGAGTATGACATATTTTCATATTCTTGAAGATGAATGAAATTTATCTATCAGTATTGTAGGTCTAAGCACTTATTTTATGTGGAGATTAATGCCTTATAAGATGGCTGTGTCCATGTTAGTCCCATTAGGTGGCACTAACACAGACACAACACACATGAACACATCCTTTTTTATAGGTATTCTTTAATCTAGTCTGTTTTAGATTTTTACTGTTATTTCACACTAAATATTATTTAAAGAAAACCCCATATACACTTATCAATTACTTTTATAGATTGCTTAGTCAATATTTTTTATATCACTTTGACTGAAAACTTAAAAGGTCTGACTGACCGCAGTGGAATTTGTTGGTCTATTGTAAGAATAAATGGATGCTGTAAGGCAATTCTACTGATCTCAGGCATTCTAACAATAGTCAGCTGGCAACCGCTGATGGCCGAGATGCAGATTGCCCGTCATTAGCTGTAAAACCTGATTTTGATGTAAAGAAAAATGCCTAAATTAATTTAATGAAAAATTGGTTATACGAAAAATTCATATCTAAAGTCCTACTAGGTAAAACTATATTTGGGTACCCTGGCAGTCTTGGGTACTGCATTATTGGTACCTACGTCTATTTAAATAAATACACAGTACACCAGTAGGTACTAGTGGACCTCTTCAACCTTAAAATGTGTGAATAGTCCGTTTTTCCATCTAAATCTACCTAATGGTTGACAGATACAGTGCTTGTAGGATTATGGTAGCTTTCTAACAAGGACCTTAATAGGGCAGTTATGCACATGTTAGCAAATAGCCCCTTATCAGTAAGTAGCTGGTTTTAATCAAAACTTATCAAGTGATATGGATTATCTCTTATGTAAATAAATAACAGATTATGTACCATTGCAAGAATTTGTCACAGGAAATAAAAAAATGGTGATGGATGGGACAGCACAAATTTGTTTTAAATATTTAATGGTCCATATTTCATGTGTATGAATTTGTTTACAAATTTTCTGGCAAATTAAGCTTAATTAAAAATGACAAAGATGTAATGCCAACCTAAAGGAATTTTTAAAATGAAGAATGTTAATCAGAAAATCTTATTTACCTTAAATATTATAATCATTACAATGATTAATATTAGCAATCAATTCATTATAATAGATGATTATTAATTGCAATAAATTGATTGCTTTATTTTTAATTTGTTATACCCAATAAATGTTTATTAGTTCTTAAGTTATAATAGTTATAAATTAGAAAGTTATTGGTTATTGAAGAATGCTTATTTAAGCTTTATCAAAGAATGTCACCTTCCATGAAATAAGTTACTAAAAAAAGTTTTCCTATCTCTGAAATATTGCTGCCCTTACCGGCCACATATTACAGTATTAGGATTTGTATTTGTAAGTGACTTGACCCAAATAGCGGCCCTTGGATCGTGGCCCCATGTATCAAAATTTTAAAATGCGCAAGTTGCAAAAGCCACTGTGACACAAACAGTCACAAACACATATTTGCTTATTACATTATTCTTTGTAATGATATCATATATCACAGCTTTGTCAATAACCACATAATTCAAAATTCATCAATATTAAGTTAAAGGTAATGTTTTTTCCTCATTATTATTATTTTGGAATAGAAAATATGAGTAATGGCCTTTTTATTTTTATTATTTTAACTTTAAAAAATTTACTTGCAGTATTATTTAATTTTTACTTGTTGTTCCTGTAAATTTAGCATTTTGTTCTGTTATTATTCAATCAATGCTGTTATATTTGTAAATTCTACAAAAATCACTTGGCCGGCATTACTCCTATTTTATAAAAGCCTTACCAACTAAACAATTACTGGGGATTGGTAATTAATTGTTGTGTTGATGAGAATTAACTTAATAATTATGTCCGTAAAAATATGTCAAACGATAAATGGCTAGATAATTTTTATGGGTATTGCTAGTGTAAGCAATGATTGCCTAGAAGAGAAATTTGGCCTAACACAGATAGGGTCTTGGATTCTTATCCCCGGCAAGATCTGTTAATTTCAAAGTTACGTCAATGTTGAAAATTTATTATCATTTGTTTTGTCAGTGACCTAAAAATTGTGAGGAAATATGGCTGAGAGTTCAAAGAAAAAACTATGGCTAAACCTAGCTCATTTCAAAAGGAGACCTGTGTCCTGCCATGGGACAGTTTTTTTTTTTATATTAATGTTTTGCTAGTATTCTTTACTTCTATATGTCCTCAAAAACTAAATTAGTTTATCAGGTATCTTAAATTTATCTTAAATTTCAGGTACACACAATTGATTTGATCAATAAAAAGTTCCGAAGAATGAATTCATGATCTGTCTTTGAGTCACCATTATTGAAGAATCAGAAAGGTGCATAAAAACTATCAAAATAAAGAAATCAGCAACATTACTGTGTTACAAAGTGAGAATGGATGAGAGTGATGTCATCATATCGTCCACGGAGATCATAAAAGGTAAGTTCACTTTCTTGTTACAGTTTTTAACACTTGTTATGATGTAATCAACCATTTTTATATCGGCTTGCACCAGATTGGATGTATATATGTATAGGAATGGTGCATATATTTTAATGTTGACTTGTTTTTTTTTTGTGTAATTCAAATTACAATTAAAATTTTGTAATTCAACATTCAAAGATCAAAGATTCAAAGATTTTATAAATTGTACGATTTCAAAAATTTTAAAATCTTACAATTTATAAAATACTTACATGTGAACTTTGTTATTTCAATTTTTTTTTTATAATATTACATATCAAAAAATATGTGATTGAACTATGTTTGTTGTAGATGTAGAGGCCTCTATCACCGCCACACTTATTTTATTTTTTTAAAACATCTGTGGCTGATAGGACTCTTATCTTGGGATTACAGATGTCCTTAGGCAATAGTGGCAACTTAGCATCAAAAAGGCTACATGTCCTATTTTGCCACTTCTGTATTAAATAGCAGAGTATAGCATAATTAGTCCATAAAGCATTTGCTATGGGTGGATACTTGTATGTTCGTATTGTCCTACTACTGGGTTTTGCTCAGAATAGGAAGGGTTAAACTATTAATTATACTGTTTAAGTGTGGGTTGGTAACCTTCACACATTCATGAGAATATTATATAGAAGAGTAGTAAGTTTAACTATAATACATACTCACATGACTAAATCATTAATCCTTTGGATTTTAATGGTTTTCGTCTGACAGTGTTGTAAACATAAAGTCTATCATTGTAGTGTGTATTAGTAAACAGGTGTAAATTTGCATCATTTACACCTGTATAACATACATATAATACAATGACAGATAAAATAAGTTTTATTCCATGTACATGAAACACATTTTGTTATTAAAAAAAAAACACGCTTTCTACTCAAACACATTTTGTCATCATATTTTATATTATTAAGGTGGATAATGACTAAGAACGAGCGAGTAACATGTAATATTACAGTTTTTACGTATTAAATAGTGTAATGTTACAGCTTGGAAGCCGGTTGCGGATCGTTTCCGAGCTGTTGTAACATTGTAAAATTCCAAATCTTACTTATATTATAAATGCGAAAGTTTTTGAGAATGTATGTGTTTTTGTTACCCATTCACGCAAATTGTATTGGTCGGATTTCGCTGAAATTTAACACACAGATAGTTTATGACCTGAGTTAACAAATGGAATTAATTATCGTGGTAAGCCATGCTGATGCAGGCGGAGCCGCGGGTGTATGCTAGTATTGTCGAATAAATGCAATTACATTATTTCAAGTGGTATAATACAGAACCATTTTTTTACAAACTATCGACCAATTTACCACAGAGTTAATTAACCACGTTTTAATTGACTAACCACGCATTAATCACAGGGTTAATATGTGGCTTTTCGCTTAGCTTGTTAGCTTAAAGCGAACTACATTAGTGGTAAATCGATACATCGCACCGTGAGTTGAAAATGAGTGTAATTGCACAATTTTAGAAAGTTACGTAAAAAATGTAATCGTCAAGTGACTTATTTTATTATAGTTGTGAAGTGACTTAATAATGCAAAAGACATGGGTCATACATCATACGGTATAACAATTGAAAATGTACTAAAATATAAATTGTCAGTATAATTAATTTAATATATACATAGCTTTTTATTGGATTAAGTAATTACACATTTTATTACAAGCTCGCCAAAATGTAAAAAAATGCGATATTCACGAAATGCAAATTTCGAATTGGGCCCTTTTCATTGTCACAGTGCAATGCAAGTGGGAAACGTATAAATTTAATATTAGGTGAAAAAAAAAAAAACTAAAAAGAAATCCTTATAGCTCGCTACTTATTGTCGATATACCGCATTAAACACATGTTTAAACTTAAATGTTGTAAATTTTTTATGAAGATGATGTCCTTCTGCAGAGTACCTTAATTGAATACTACTCGCTTAAAATACAAAATTACACGTAAATATGTTTAGTCAGTATCCACCTTTTGTATTACGCAGTTTGCTTTAAATATGAGAATTTTATGCCACAAAAGCTATAAATGCATAACCGCTATGTAGTTTTGTATTGCCTACAATTAAAACACTTAAAAATAACCCTATGAATTTATCTGTTTGCCTATAGCAAATTAATTTTTCTTTGTGCGACAATTTTGTTAGCGGTCAACTGAGGAGTGATCAGCCATGGGACCGATCATACTTGGATAAGATATTTACAGAATAGCAAAAACTTTGGGAACAAATTTAGTAACAATTTCCATCCGCTTCTTTTCCCGCTCGTTTTTTGCTGGTGAAATTAAGAACTCGATATTTAGAGAGGAGATTAAGGAAATACTCCTCTATATGTAACGTGACGTTGTGAACATTAATTAACCCGTCAATAAATTGAGTACACCTATTTCGGCCTTATAGTAGCAGTGTTATGCTCTGTTGTGTTCTGGTCTGAAAGGTGTAGTAAGGGAGACATACTTTCAGAGGCATTCTATCTTCTTCTTCAGTCTTCCTTCTTCGTTCTTCTTTGGCAGTCTTCAAGGGTAGCAACGCACCTGTGGCTAATCTTAGGTGAGACTTTCATCTTACCTAGGGTTGATCACAGATGTCCATGGGCGGCAGTGGCCACTTGCCATCGGGTGGGCTGCACACTCGTTTGCTACTTCCATACAATAAGAGTAATTAGGAAAATAGTCCTCTACCCCAGTAGGTATTGCGAAGGGTCTATGAAGGTTGGTAGTAGCTCGGTACCAGTTTTGCCCAGATCAACTGACAGATCTAATCCATTAACGACTTCCTATTTCCTTAACTATGATACGTTAGGAGGCGTATGACATCAATGTCCACTCGGCATCAGGTTACATCATTAGTTAGCACTCGGAATCATTGTCTCAGCGTATGGCCTTCACGCTTCACTCATGATTGACCTACTGTGAAATTCACTGCCAATGATCGTTTAGGTTTTTTATGCTGTGGTAATTTTTAATGTCGTGTGTCTGTGATATATACTCCTAAATACGAATAAAGTTCAAGACAAACTTCGTGCATATTTTATCTGTACAAATAAATTAAATTGAAGTCTTTGATACTCCTTAGTTGTAATGAGAGGCCAAATTCCAGGAGAAAATTATTTGAAGCAATCATAATATTTTTACGTTTCTTTCATTTATATCTTCTTAGAAACGCGTTTATTTTAGGAACGTGTCACAAACGAATACTACAGTACATAGTGTTCTTAAGTGGTCACTGCGTCCCATGAACATCTGTGGACCGAAGTTCCTAAGGTCGAAAACAGATGCCTCGTAAGACTTGCCACCATGGGGAACTATGACGGCTATATTATGAAGATCCTATTGCAACAATTCAACCTTGCAACGCTAAAAGTATACTAAAATAGAAGTCAGTATGATTAAACCAGCAATTTTCATAATCTCCAAAACATTAAAAATTTCAACATATTTCTTGAAATCCTTGATTCTATGTTTATTATTTCATTCCATATACTAACTAACATTCTAACTTCTACAAACCCCAATGCCTATAAACAATATAGTATAGTTAGATTATTTAATATGACGCTTATGCTATGTCAAGTTCACATGAAATGTTTAAAGATTATTACATTAAGCTTTCACTTTGTGGGTTTCTACGTTATAATACTACAGATTAGTTTGATAAACGTAAACAATAATGATTGTTAGGCATGCAATGTTTGACATGACAGGAGAATAATAAATCAAGTACTCTATCATCTCTTATACATGATTATTGTTTAGGAATATAGTATCCTATCATAACGACCAGCGTGGCGGAATGGTCACTACACCGGTCTAACACGCAATGGGTTCCGGATTCGATCCCCGGCCAGACATAAATCTGAATTAGGAGTTTAGATTCTGTTCTGCGTCTGAGTGTTTGTGTATTCGTCTTTGTGTGTATGGTACCCATGACACAGGAGAAAATCCTGAGAGGTCATAAACTATCTGTGTGCTAAATTTCGCTAAAATCCGACCAGTACTGTTTGCACAGTACACACGTACATCCTCGCAAACTTTATCATATATTATATATATATCAACTTTTATATGAAAATATAAAAATCAAAATAAATATCAAAATAACCTAGCTGCTTGGGCAAGTTGCGTGATCGCCGGTCAAATTGAATGATCAACAAAAAACGCATCTTTAATTTTTTAAATTATGTGCGTTTTACAAATTTATGGCAACTTCTAAAGGAAAACATCAATGGCCTATTTTCGTGACAAATCTTGACGTATAGAAAGATTTCTATCTTTCTATTTCCATCTTTCTCATGGAAAACCACAAAATAACTTAAATCAGTTACATCAGTCCGTACATCGCATAAATTTGCATCACAATAATTCTTTGGAGGACTCAGAATAACTATCAATAGATTTTTCTGTCAATTTTACACTTTTTTTGTATAAAACATACATTATACCACTTTTGCATCAAACAACAACTACTAATTTAATTGGAATTGATTGAAATATGTTGGTAATGTTTGTAGTAGGCATGAATGTATCATTTAGTTTTTATATAATAATATGTTACGGGTACTCACGATATGCGGATTTTTAATTGCTTTTTGCCGATATTTCGACCCAGTTACATGGATCGTGGTCACGGCGAAACCGTAACATAGTACCCGTAACATATTAATATAAAAACTGTATCTATCGCGAATTAATACAAATTCCGCGATAATATTAGCTTAAAGTCATTTAGTTTTTATTTCATAAAATTCTATCTTTTTTCAAAGCAATGTTTCATTTTTTAATCAAAAACGAAACCGCGGGGCTCCGCT
>DWLI01003008.1:0-12328 GCA_018249915.1 Cecropterus dorantes dorantes
CATATCGTGAGTACCCGTAACATATTAAAATGTATCAGTTCCGCGATAATATTAGTCTAAAATCATATATTGTATATTTTGTCTGTACAATTTCATACAAAATATAAAGTTATAATACCACGCCAATGATATTACATAACCTCTCAGGAGAGACAAAAACTATATATTTTGTCTAAAGAACTTCATACAAAATAAACAGTTTTTTGTCGCTCCTCAAAAGTTACCAAATATCACTTACGCGGTATTGTTATATAAGCGACGATATTGTGAGTTCCCGTTACGTATTAAAATATCAATTTCGCGATAATATTAGTGTAAATCATTTAGGACTTCAGATTAAACTCCTGTTCTATTTGGAGATGGTTTGCCCACGAGAGGGCCACTTACCATCACGGTGGACAGCGTGATGGTAATCCTTTGCTATTTCTTATAAAACTCTACCACCCTAAAACTCAATATTAGGGCTTTTAAAACATAAAAATATAAAAGAAACCATCAAATATGACCATAACACAGACACATCACTTAACACAACGCAAACCACGCCATTACCGCCCTTATTGTTTTTCGAATACAATAAAAGCTTCAACGCCCTTAAGGCGGCAATAAAGATGATTGTAATCTATTTCGGGGTGTGAATTATGTATTTTCATGTAGCGTTTCACCAGAGCTGCTTTATGTTGGAGGTGACCACACTAACACTGTAGCTAGGATAATCTTACTGATATTTTAAATGCGAAAGTTTACGACGTGCGAAAGTTTATGGATGTAGAATATTTTGGATTATTTTAGTGTAACGATTTTGAGTAAAGAAGATAAACTTTATTTAAATTGCATAATAAGAATCCTATAAAAAAACTAACTTGCTCCCTCGGCCCTCCGGATCGGTTTTACCACGGTAATGAGTATTCTATGTGTTAATGCAGCTAATTAATTATCGTATAACAAATTTCAGCGAATTCCGAGTAAAAGTTTTACGAGATAGAATAATTAATACACATAATTCCTCAGAAATTTTCGCAATACATACTAATATTATAAAGCAGTAGAATTTGTTTGGTTGAACGGACTAATCTCAGGATCTACTGGTTCGAATTTAAAAATTATTTTTGTATTGAATAGTAAATTTATCGAGGAAGGCTATAGGCTATATAACATGCTGTTTGTTTTTCTTATGTAGTAGCGGATGAAACCGCAAGGCACAGTTAGTTATAATGGTATAACTATAGATACAGTTAAGGCAAATATGTTTTGTTTCTCTAATTATTATTTCACTGCTTGTTACATTCGATATTTATTTCGAGATAAACTAACAGTCCCATGTTATCTCAAAAGTTTCAACGTCATGGCCACCCTACTGTAGTACGTAATGAGAATGTATGGAAGCGCTGACGGGTTAATATCCCTCATTGTTTAGTCACTTTTGCGCGAATTTTGTATGTTCAAGGTATTTTTCTTATTTATGGCCGATCCGAGTCGTCTTAACTTAAGCTCCCCATAATTTGATGAAGGATGACTCAATAAAGACTCAAACTTTGAGGTTCTGGAATTATTCTTGATAATAAAAGTGAAAATTGATAAATTCGTAGGATTTTAAAAAACATTGGTAATTAAGTCTTGTAAATTACAATTTAAGTTTAGTAGCTTCCATCGATTCGTATCTTAAAATAATTAAAGCCTGGTGTATATGTGCAATTGTTATATCCATCAAATAGTTAAGTGGACTTCAGCGCTTCTACGATTTCGTGATGAAAAAACAGTTTAGTCGACGTTAATGCGCATGTAGACAATCCTGTCGTTATTGATTTATTTACAAGATTTCTAGTTTCGCCTATTGACCGCCTGTGAAAGACTGGTGAGTCCCGGATCGACAGTTTAGTCGAGGCAAGAAACATTAAAATGTCGGCCGATAGTTGTACAACTATTGATAAATAGTAGTAACGCGATCAATGTTGTTTTATTGATTTTGTTAGTCGAGCAACTATACAGTTCGTGTTATTCGGATCTATATAAACATCCATATAACTTTACGTACGACTAAAGAATCGTTCAATTAAAAGTTGAACATATTCGCTAGATCTTAATTATATTAACGTCATAAGCAATTCCGTGCCATAGTTTTTTTTTATTATTTTTATTTTTATTTATCAAATTGTAGTTGCAAACGAGCATGCAGTCTACCCGATGGTAGTTACTACCGCTCATGTACATCTTTAAGCAACTTTATATAGAAAGAACAGGTCTATCTGAAGTCGATCACAGATATGTTGTTTCCCCCGTGGACTAAGATGGTTGCCTTACGTAATGAGTCGGCAAGCACACCCTTTCAACCAATCGCAAGAACTGCTTCAAGCTAAAATTAGGTGCGGCGATGGTACCCGGTCGAAGTACACGGTTCTACCATCTAGGGGATGTTATTATTATAAGAGATACTACTGCATTACAAGACACGAAAATTATACTTTTACAAGAAAGGCGTGATTTGAATAGAATAAAAAATCCGTAGAGATATTCTTGTAGGTGTTATGTGAAATATTTTGTAGGTAACTTTCATGTAACAAATAAAATAATAGTAGATTACTTTACAAATCCAAACTGGAACAATTACCTTAAATCTGAGTGCCATTGTATGAGTGATTTGTAACACTGCTCATCAAAGGAAGAAATATTTTGGTGGTAAGCAGGGTTTTGTTCGCAAAATGATAATATTTTATATATTTTTTTACCTTTACACCGAATAACATATTCACACAGGAAAATGTTCTGTTTTAATACAAAAAACTCAGCCAATTTATTTCAACAACGGCTTTACTAAATTGCTAAAAGAATCTCAATGCAAGAAATGAAATAATCAAAACTGCTTTGCTTTTAAAAAATAACTAAGTAAGAAAAAAAGTTGATTCCATGTTCGATTATATGTAACAGATAAAAAGATACATAGAGGAAAAATGTGCAATCATAAGGATTTCTTAGAAATCCAAAAAAAACCCTTTGAAAAGTCGTCTTTTTATGGACAGATCGCTTAACTAATAATATGAATTTTGTGTATCACCTCTGAAAACAGATTATAACGCAACCTAAAGCTCCACAATACAAAACAAAAGAAAGATCTCAGCTTAGCCCACTTATTATTCAAAATTATTTATTTTATAATCAGTAAATCTGTTTAAAACTAATTATGTATCTCGTTTCAACTTAGGCTTCGTTAGACTTAGCATTATATGAACTAAAAAGGAATTTACTGCTGCCACAAAAAAAATAAACTTATATTAATAATTTAAAGCAATAGAATTTGTTTGATTGAACGGGCTAATCTCAGGAACTACTGAATCGAATTCAAAAATTCTTTCTGTATTGAACTGTCCGTTTATTGTGGAAGGCGATAGACTATATAACATCACGTTATGCTTGTTTGTTTTTTTTTCTTATTTAGTAGAGGGTGAAATCATGTAGCACACCTAGTTAGTCATAAAGCAAAAAAAACCTGTTTTTTTTGGGTCCCTAATTTAGGTTTTTACCAAATACCAACACAATAAACCAAGCGATAACATCACTATGCCCAACAATTATCGGTCCAATCGGTCCTCGATTTGAATACGTCGAATTTCGTGGCAGTGAAATATCGGGGCTTGATAGAAATCAATTCAATTTTTTGAGACTGCACCTGTCATTGGCCGGGTGGATCGTGCTCAGAATACCGAAGGCCACATTGAGATGCGCGCAGCGTCCGCGATTGCTCTGACGAGAACTAAGCCAGTTGATTTGGACGATTTGTCTTCTAATGTAACAGGTTGTTCGGTTTAATAAGATCAGAGGTTCGGAATTTGGAAGTTTGGATGGAGATGTTGTGCCAACTTCTTGAATTCAGTTTTATCTATGTGAATTAATAAGTTTGAAGCTGTCATGGAATGTTTTGAGTCGATCTGATCAGGACTATCTCTTGATTGTAATATGGTATTTATATTCTTGGTCTGGGTGTTTTTGAATTCATCTTCAGTATGTTTCCATGTACCTATGTACGTGGAAGGTAACTATAAAACAGCACAAGCAATTATTTTCCGACACTATGTTATTAAAAATTAATGCATCAAAATATCAAGCATCAAAGCACCAAAAACTGCGCTAGCAAAAAAAAAGTTGTCCGAATAAATTCGACGTAATAATACTCAGTAGGTTCGAGACATGCTGATAAGAGGCGGATAGCCAGGACTCCGGTAATAGCTGGGTCTGCAACCATGCCTCCCTCTAGTAAAGGCGGAAGGTCTCGGAATCCGACAACGGGCACCAAAACCATCACTCCCAGTCCTTAGTATTCCTGCTCTGGCTGAGCCCCATGTTCGCCACTAAAATCCAGTGAAGCTGTAAAGGCCAATAGAAGCAATAGTAACTACACATTAAAGAAAATGAGGAGAGATAAATTTAATTAAAAAAAATAATTATTGTTTTTTTTGGGGCGGTAGTTTTCGTTCTGGGTATTAGTGAACCCATCTTTGTGTCCAAAGAAGCCTTATCTGTAACTATGTTACCAAATACAGCAAACAAAGCGTCAAGCGTCACAGCGACCAGCATCAAAGCGTAAAGCGTCAAAGCCTTAAGCGTAAAAAGCGCCAGCGTAGAAAAAGGTGCGCGCGTAAATTCAACGCAAATAATATTTAGTAGCCTTAAGGCATAATGATGCAAATACAGGGAAAATGTTGAGTCCACAGTACCTTATCTAGGTTGCGTATAGACGTAGCTAAACGAATGTAGCAGACTTGAGGGGAGATAAACTCAACATAAACAGCGCCCAGAGCTTTTAAAAAACACGCAAAATACCCAGTAAAAAGAGAATCCGCATTCTCTTTGCATGTTGCCAGTCCTTCAATGGAATTAAAAACAGTAATTAGTGGTTTTAGAAAAGGCGCGGTCGCATTTTTATTCAGCCATCCGAGCCTCCATTGACTGTCGGGGTGAGTGCGATTTTATAGAAATGAAGTGACGGCTGTTTACTATCTTGTATGTATGTACTCGTGCACTCGTGTGATAGGATGTGGTAAGAATTTTAGTTCTCGGGTGTTTTAATGTTTAGTCACTTTGTCGTGTGCGTGATAATTTCATTTTTAATAATGTTGCTGCTGTAATACTGTGCTTTGTTGTTCCATTAACATTAAAGGTATGTAACATAACTCTGAATTGGAATATTGTACGTTTTGTTCTTACTGTAGATTAGAGTTAAGTTGTTTCTGTTTTAGTGTAGTAGTAAGTAGTGTAGTAGTATTTGTTTAGTTGTATAGTAGTAATTGCAATTGATTGTAGCGTTTGATAGAATAGGTGGATTTTAATGAAATAAAGAATAAATGTTACCCCAATTTCTACAATTCTTCACATATTCCGCCCCTAAGGGGACTAAATAGGGAATATTTGTTTTATAATTTTCACGACCGGAGACGCGGACAACAACTAGTATAATTGATGAATTTATGTGAAATAAACACAAAATTTAATCTCAAAAAATGAACTTTAAGTATGTTATCAGTATGTAAATGTATTATCACGATTTTAATTCAGTAATGCGATTTCAAACCTACAAACATACAGAAGCGGATAAAGCAGAAATAAGTATCACCTAACCGACCGTCAAAGAGTTCTACCCCTTACATAAAACCGACAGTCAGCTACGAACTAAATGACCAATGTAGAAAACTAGATGAAAGGAAAAAGTAATAGGTTATTCCAGTGAGACGTGCCAAGTGGTCTCCAAAGCGCATACCGTCTGATTTTATATTTATTTTCAAGTTCCCCATCTGACGATAAGGCACGGAACAGATGAAAGAGTTAAGAGGTATTTTATTTGAAGGGGACAGGAGAGGTGGCTTATCAATGAATATATTAAGCGTAAAAAACACAAAGTGCTTTTAAAAATATATTTCGCACTTATAACCCCACACTAGGAATTTCGATGCAGATAGTTTAACGAGATATCGATAAAAATGTGTTTGCTTATCGATTTTTGAAGTGTAACTTCTTTAGACACCTTCTAATTTGGAACTCGATTAAACAAAGTGCGTAATGCAAGCAGGTGGTAGAACCAGTGTAGTTCACCGGGGAAGTACCACCGCCACACCTATTTCTAGCGTGAAGCATTTCTTGCGTTTCGTTGGAAGGGTGTGGTTGCCGGCACACTTTTACATGAGGCGATCTCAGTCCTCGGGAGTAGCAACGCATCTGTGTTTGACTTCAGATAGAACTTATGTTCTATATGAAGTTACTTACAGATGCCCATGGGCGGCAGTGACCACTTGCTATCAGGTGGACTGCATGCTCGTTTGCTACTTCAATATCATATAAAAAAAGCAGTTGTCGCTACAACTAGATGGCGCTGTTCACAAGTTATGTCTCAAGTTATGTACGAAATAAAATCTCCAAATATGGGCTGCACTGAATACTTAAGCGATTTTCGAAACAGCATAGTTCTTAATAACCCTATACCAATTTATATTTTATTATTCAGTCTTATTAAGTTTCACTTTTTTTTTATAAAATAACTAACGAACACAGCTCACTTGATGGAGTTATACCTGGATTACGTTAGAGCGCCTTATGTATTTTTTTAATAACCCAGTTGTAACAATATTTATAATCCGTTGTAAATCGTTGCTACCCTAAGGAGTCGGAACGCCAAGGATAAGTATGTCACCCTCCACACTCTTCTGACCATAACACAATAGCGCTTATCATTACTGTTGTAGGCGCAGCGTTGATGCCTCCGGAGCCGAATCCTGACTAGTTCTACCACCCTTAAATCCAGCGGGAGAGAGGAAGGGGTGCTTTTTATGACCGACAGCACATGGCACACATAATCATGTTAGGCATAAATCCCCCATAGGTCCAATTTCAAGTAGGAATCGCAATTATTTATACTCGTTAATTTCAGGAACAACTGGTTCGAATTGATTTTCTTTGGGTTGAATAGTCCATTTACTGAGGAAGGTATGCTGAGGTAGGTATGGTATGGTAGGCTATGTAACATCAACCTATGTTATTTTGTTTTGTTTTTCTTATTTAGTAGCGGGTGAAATCACAGAGCTTTTTTCTAAAATTATGGGCGTATTGAAAGTTAATTATCACTGCTTTACTGTGATGGAAAACATCGTGAGGAAACCTACACACCTGAAAGTTCTTTAGCAAGTTCTCAAAGGTGTGTCAAGTCTACCAATTCGCACTTGGCCAGCGCGGTGGACTATGGCCTGAAACTCTCTCAATCTAAGAGAAGAACCGTGCCCAGCAGTGCGACAATAATGGTTTGACGGAAACCACAGAACACAGCTAATTTATAAAAGATTACCAGAAAATATTTCCAATCTAATCCTAAAACTAAGTACAGTAACTCTCAGTATAATATCTACTGAATGTACTGTTCATAGTTTCAGCTAATATAAGCATAAATATGAATATCAGTCTATGAGTAGTTTACGTATATTTTTCCACAAACCGCTTTAGCTAAACCCTAGCGAGTCTAGAGCACAAGTTATATCTGAATGGGGATCTCGCTTTGGGAGATGTTTCATATTACACATTAGCGCTCTGAAATATGTTCCTACTAGTGATGGGAGAATACATTTGTACTGGATACCGAATGACTAATGGTTTTATGTACAAATATTTGTGCTTGTATAACAAAGTTGTGAATGTAGTGAAATTAATTTACTGACAATTATTATGCAAATACATTCGTTAATAAATATATGTCAATTATTTTGTAAATACATTTGTTAGTAAATGTAAGAAAAAATCACTAGCAAATGTTTACATTGTAGGGCATATCTTTCAACATCTGAGCAAAAAATTCATCTTGTTAGTCCAATACCTACAAATTAGTGAAGGTTTACTCTTAATAAGAATAAAAAAAAATGCTGTAATAACCGGTATTTTTTAACCGATTTCTTTTAATCTAATGTAAATTGTATTTGATCTCAAAAACTCATAGACATAATTAAATCAGTCGTCAAACCATTACCATTCCATTAATGGTTACGGGTCTCCTCCCAAACTGAGAACACTTTAGGACATAGTCTAGCACACTGGCCAAATGCGGATTGGTAGGTGTCACATACATGTGTGAACTTTTTTAAAAAATAAATGAGAGACGTACGCGTTTTCTTACTAAGTGTGCCTTTTTTCCGCGGCTCCACCCGCTTGAGTCGTGTATTAATGTAAAACGTGTCCTATGTGTTAATCCAGATTATAAACTATATACGTGTCAAATTTCATCCAAATCCAATCAGTAGTTTCTGCGTAAAAGAGTTACAAACACATCCTGAAACATTTACATTTTTAATGTTTGTAAGATATCCAATACATTGCACTCTGTTTTTTTGGAATTAAGTACTTAAACTAAAAAATTGAAAAATACGAAATACCGAAACCCGCACATCACTACCCCTACTTAGTTTGTAGAGTGCTGAAAAGTTAGTCCAAATGTTTCATATTCCAGCCTCTTATAACTGCACTCGCCAATGAGTTTTCGGAGTTGTGTGTACATTTAATTTAACTTAAAATAAACAAGCCGACATGTTTTAGCGGTAAAGGTTATACTGAATGATATAACTGATTAATTAATAACATAGACTGATGGAACAATGTACCTTGCATTAATGTTACATATAGTTTGCCGTTTCACCGCTGACTACTCTTCTTTGTCTTCTTTGTGAAGAGATTAAAGCATTATTATTATTTTTTTAAATTATGAAAGTAGCAAACGAGCGTGCAGTCCACCTACTGGCAAACACTTCCACCTATGGACATCTGTAATGGCCAGGTCATAGAACAAGTAAGGTCTTTTATAACTCCTTTTCATCTTGTGCTGTCCTTTCTTCTTCTCCTATTAATTCATTGCTATTGTCATTCTGTTTATTTACTTTAAAATTTATTTATTGCACCTCACCTATTTTCATATCTATCGTTTACTTTGTCGTTCGTTTATTGTATTCGTTTTATTGTCTACTCCTTACCAAAAGGTTGCCTGGAAGAAATCGATGTTTAGCGCTAAAGGCCGCCTTTCGTATTGTTATTTAAATTTGTATGTTTTTTTGTTGTTATGTATACTTTCTGTGTACGATAAGACAAGTATTATTATTATGGTTTGATCGGGGTAGTACCATCGCTACACCTATTTCTGCGTAGCTCAGTTCTTGCATTTCAGTGGAAGGACGGGGTGGCCGGCTCACATCACATAAGGTAAGCATATTAGTCCTTGGGAATAGTAACACATCTATTGTTAAGTTTGGTTAAACATGTCCATGACTGGCAGTGGCCACTTACCATCAGGTGGACTGCATACTCGTTTGTGACTTTAAAAATATAAAAAAATTAAAAGTCAGCCTTGTTTTAACCAATTTTCATTATGACAATACTCATGACTTTGTGGTGAGAAAACCAGAACAGTTTAACCGGGGCGGTTCCACAATTTCTGACGTAAAACAGTGTTTCAAAAATCGTAGGATAAGGTAAGAAAAGATAGGCATTAACAGATACTTAGCGGGAAGTCGCAAAACAAAAGGTTCGAAATATACTACGCACTCAGTTTCACGGACCACTAAATGACTTGGTCGACCCAAAACAAGAAAACATGAGCGATATTATTTTCGTAAAAATGACATTACAGAGGTGACAGATAGAAGCGTTTACTGTCATTGCTTAGAGAAAATATCGCTCTTAGTTTATTGCTGCTATCTAATGGTTAACGGGCACTGCCACCCATGGACATTCCCAAATTATCTTATTAAAATTCCGTAATTATCTTACGAAATTGAAGCTAGTTCAAAGTTAAAACAGTACATATCTGTTATAAGAGCTTCAATATTTTGATTTGAACGTGGTATCTGACTGTGGTTAAGAATATGAGAATATAAGAATATAAGACGTATCCATCCAACTTTCACACTTATTTCTCAGAGTTAGGTTAGGATAGGTTAGTGTATCGATGTTAAAACAATCTTAGGATAAGATGTAATTTCATTTGGGGTTTCAAAAAAATAGTAAGTAACATATTTATTATAACTTGTAATGTCGCAGTCAAACAAGTGTCTTACAGCTAGATCTTGTGCAGACTGTTAAAAAGCACAATCGTACCCCTTCATTGAACTTCTTTGAAGTCCATTCGCTTTTCTATCTATTTCAATTCCCTCATTAAGCACAATAAGAGTTCTACAATCAATTTCGACTCGAGATCCGCCTTGACTATCGCAATCATGCGGTAACGTTCGCCTTTATTAAGTAGTAATAGGGTAGATTTTCCGGTGGTTCGCTGGCAAATTGGTTGGCAATGCATGGAGGCTGTCCATTTATTGTGGATAGCATAGATTGATGGGCGGGGCGAGCAAGGTACGTGGCTTACCGCAAAGTCAGTGTTGTTTAGTGTTTGCGATTAATCGTGTCGTTAATTTGCAAGTTAATTTATTGAAGCGCAGTCCCTTCGTCCCTTGGCTTGTTGGTTGTAACTGAGCTACAAAGTAGCGTCTTCGCGGTCCAGTTGATGAGTGACCATTAGTGGTATAATGTTTGTATACCTTTGTCGGTTTAAATGTTAGACTAAAAAATATCTGTGGTACGTACATACGTGCTGGTCACTAACTGGCACCTAGCTCGGAACTTATCCACTGCCACACTTCAAAACTACATTGATTAAAGCATTATCGAGTATCCTTGTGGTGGGAAGAGATTTGTGTCTAGAAGTGAGACTTACGGTTGCGATTAATATATTTGGCGTTGTGTCGAAGCTACTGTATATAAAATTTTTCCTACCATATGAGATTTACAGAAGCAAACAATAAATATCACAAAATTGTGTCTCAAAAGTCTCACTAGGATTGATAAGTTGACGCTGCCACGGTTAATTAATTAGACTTATTTTTCCAAAAAATACCTATAATTAGAAGTTAGTTAATTATATGTTTCGTCAAAAATAAATAAGAAAGAAACATATTGCTCGTTAAAATAAAAATTACTTGGTAATTTGCTTGTTATAAAGAGTTCCTAGCAAGCCAATCGTTTATCTTATTAGAGGACTTTTTCATGGTCTGGCATGATCATTACGCATCATCACCATATTTGATCGTAATAATATATTAAAAGGATATATTATTTTCAGCTTTAAAATCGCACAGTCGTGTCGTAAGGTCTAAAAGTCCCGCGCGTTAGCACAGCTCACGAGTTGCAAGTTAAGTTGATATATAGAAAGTGCTGGAAAGAAGCGAAGGTGGAACTAGTTCCGGAGTTGTGGGTAATCTTGGGATCCTTATAGAGCTCATCTGCTTACGTTAAAGTTTAAAAGAAAAACGTTAAATATGGTAGTTGTTGAAACGTTGCACTCGTGGCATGTCTTTGATTCCAGCACGATATATGCCCTTATATCTGAAATGAAATCAAATGCCCGGCAAAGTTATTATTGTATAGGCATTTTTTGTTTAGGTGGACGAAATCTTCAAAAGGTACCCGGTGACTCGAGGGTAAGGGGGATTTTTACCACACTAAAACCTGGCTGTGGCCGTTTTTGGTGCTGTGAAAATGAGTCCGTGATTCCAGTTCCAGCCCAGGTCAGCGGCTGGACCCTCTGCAACGTCTGGTCTTTATGATGATATGCGACCATACATACCACCGTCCTTCCCGGGGTCGCTAGGCTGGACGATTTTAGCTTCCACTCTTATTTTGTATAGATCTACGGCATCACTTACAATATTTTTTCTTAACTACCACCGAATTGGAATACGTACTCAATTGAGAACATCCGGCAAGAAACTCAGAGGGTTCGTCTTTTTTTTGTAAATATTAGTCTTTTCATCAGAGTTTCATTTTAAGCTTTCGATTACGGCAAGCTAAGAAAAACCGATTTATGATTTTAGACTAATGTATTCGCGCTGTATTATCATAATTAAAACATAATAATATATAACGGGTGTTCACGATATGCGATTTATGAATTTCTTTTGCCGATATTTCAAGCCAGTTAAATGGATCATGGTCACGACGAAAGAAAAATATTAAAAAAAACGATTTTCCTACCGTCCTACTAATCCACTAACAATGTCAAATTATATGAACATTACCATAAATCATTTATAATTTTCTTCACTTCTAATTAGCGCGAAAACAAAAAACTATAATAATTGTCACTTCCTTCGCTCCATCATTTTGCCGGCTGCTGGCATCGCTCCTAAAATGAGTGCAATTAGGAGAAGGGAAATTCAAAAATACGCCTCTCAGTTTTGGCTCCATTACAAAAAATGTATAATAACAATTCCACTCGTAACAATAACTATTAACACTACACCTTGAGAATAATCCCCCGGCA
>DWLI01003009.1:0-12326 GCA_018249915.1 Cecropterus dorantes dorantes
CATTTAAAAAAATCGTCTTAAATATTTTTTTGGAGAGGCACACGCAGTATTGTAGCAATTTTATTTGAAATAGTGTATGCAAATTGTTATCAAATATAAAGGTAATTATTTGAATATTGTACAAGTTCGAATTCATCCCGAAACATTTAGGAATATTATGAACAAATTAATTATCTACTTATCAAGACTAATTTACGCAAAATAAAAAAAAACTTGTTCACAAAAATAAGGACGTAAGTGCAGAAATATCGAGAATATGAAACGAAACATTTTTTTTTACAAAAATTAACATTTTATTCATTTTACAATATTTGGTTAAGTACATAAAGTTTAAACTAAGAGACGAGATTATATATCTACTAATTGAAAACATTCATTGAAAAAGTACACGATATAGGTATATATCCAACCACGTAACAGATAATTTGTAAAAGTAACAAATTTCAATTATATTTAAATCTATAAATGCGTTTTTTTTATATATTATACATAGTTACAGCTTATGGCACATGAAGACAATAAAAATACTATTTATTAATACCATAAATTATTATACAAATATGCATTTATAACGCAAAATACTGATATTTAAAGGTACATGGTAAGTACATACTTTTCATTTCGATCCTAAACAAATCACATTTTTAATAAAAATAAATCTATATATTGTTATTTTTTAATACATTGAGAACAAAAAAGTATATATCATAATCTCACAATCGTCAAATATTTGTTTCGTAATGCTATGATATAATAATATCTTAAATTCAGATTCGTTCAACAATGAGTACTATATGTATTTCATGGATATGATCAAGAAGATATATACATACATTTCTTAATATAATATAATATATATGTATAGACAATGTCTTCGTAAATCAGATTCGAGATATAAAGATAAAATAGTTAATAAAAAAAAATCGATCGCAAATGGGTTAAAAACTTGCATTTTGGTGCAAACTATTATAGCACAGCAAAGTTACAGTACCTACTAGTTTTCTACAATGTATTGGACAGTGTGTCACACCGCAACGCTTTAATTTTGGCCGCTACAAAACCCTATTTGCATTTTATTTAATACAACGCTTGTTGTGTTAAATAAGTAAATATACACATATAGTTCAAAATTAGCATATAACATAAAATTATTGTAATCACCAATAGCATGTATAAAAAACAGTAGATCACAGATAGTTACTGGAATAAGTTGAAATGCGAGATTTTCAAAATTAATACAAAAAGCTTGCAGATCAGCCTATGGGATTTTTCATTAATACATTAATTACGTCAGTTGACTATGGCCATTTTTTGGTGTTTTTGACGATAAAATATTGTGGTGTTTGTGAGACCCCTTACCAAACATAATATTGTAATTAATACCTACTTGTCCCCAAATTTAAGCTGCATTTAGAACCATTCAACATTTTAAAAACAACAGAATCATATAATAACATTCCATTCTATTTCATTCTACAAATATATTCCTTAGAAATAACACGAAATATACTTTCTTACTTAAGATACATAAATAATATAATTACATCTTAATACTTTAATTAAGTATGAGTAACAGGCTGCCTTACACTTTGTTGTTTACATCGAGTAAAATCATTCTACTACAACAAGAGTGAAATAAATAGTTTTTTTTTTCGTGGCGTATTTAACTGTAATACTATGATATTTTGATTTTTTTAATGTGTATCGCCGTGACTTCAAAGATTTCATTCCTAAAATATTCTTTTGCATTACTAATTTTTACTGTAGTGTTCTTTAAATATATATTTATAATATTCAATAAAAATACAAAAATATGTTAAATACTTATAATACAACTCTACATTTCTGACATAGTTTATAATTAAAATTATTAAACAATAAAATAAATAAAATAAAATCTTCTATTGATATGAAACATCCATAGACGCTCATAAACCTGATTGTTCGCGTGGCCGTATTTATTTTAGTGCCATTTGTTATACATTCTCGAAAATATTATGTATCGAAAAAAATAAGCGGCCTGCGGTGTCACTTCGACTCGACTCGGTGCGGGATACTGTTGATAGATGGGTTTACATTCATTATGTTATATATTTAGTTCCTGTCGCAATATTGTCTCATATACATAATACTTGTACGAACACGATGTTTCACATATTCCAGGCGTCCCGTGACGGCTATTTTTTCGTTTAAGGGTTGTTTGAGATGTAGTCTATCTCTAAAATGCCACATTGATAATGACATTTCTTTCTCATTTTTTATTTGTTTCTATTTCAGATCTTCAATAGTTCGATGGTTATATATGGAATTTAGATACCTATATGAGAAAGGACTAAGATGAAAATATCCCATAGGATATACCGAAATTTTAAATTTCATACTGTCAAATTAAAGTAGAATGACTGTACTCAATGTAAAATGCTCAAAAGTCACAAGTCTCTAGGTTGTTGTGATACATAATAAACTGTCAAAAACGGGTTTTTGATTCAATTTCAACAAATTAAATTTTGATCAAGTTATCCAAAACATTTAACATTTTATTTAAAACAACGCTATATGTCGCTGCTTTGCACGAATAACTGCATAATTCAAAATTCTTCCATTTCAAGTGAATGATACAGCTTTATACTTATTATATTATTTCAGAATTAAACATTTTGGTTTTACGGTGGTTAATGGCCTTTTATTTTTATTATTTAAACTCCAATAATTAAAAAGATTAAACTGAAGCATTGTTCAATTTCTACCCGGCTGTTCTGTAAAATTAGTGTTATGTGTTGTCATGCAAACCAGCGATGTATATATACAAGAACATGAAATAAAATACTATGCAGTTGTTGAGTTGTACTATACACTTATAAATAATTTTAATATAGGTACATTAAGTACACGTCAATACATTTTCTCAATACGTATTTATCTTTTCAAAAATCATCACCTAGTACCTACTACAATAATAAATAACTTTTAATTTTACTGTGCCGTTGAGCATGATATACTCAAAGCATTGTGCTTGTAAATTGACATGAATTCCATGTTTTATTAAAATGAGTTTACTACTAGCGCTTATGTAAAATTAAATCTTAATAAGTAGGCAACATAACAATATATATAGTAACCAAGCTAAGCTCGTTTATATTTTTATATTGTCGTGTGAACTATTTAGATGATAATTATTGTCACAATTATCGTTCTCTAATGTTGACTTCCAAAAGATAAACAATAAACATTTACAAAACATTATAAACTATGTAATAAAAGTATACAGAAGATGAAAATAACTAAAAGTAGAATCATTACAAAAATATTCACTTTAATATAATACGTTGCGAATAATAGGTACTTCCAAAACTGGGCGTTTTAATATCAATCTAATAGATTTGTAAATTCAGTCGTTATTTACATCAATACTGTTTTTTTTCTCTAGTTTATTGAGCGAATTTTCGTATTCATCGTGTAAGACAACGGTAGTAGCACTTATACTGGAAGGGCTATGAGAATGTGTTATATTTGTACGATTACTATCAGCCAAATGTTCCAATTCATGACTTTCTAAATTAGGTACTCCCGAGCATATGGAACTAACGCGTGAAGCCGACTTTCTTTCTTCTATGGGCGGCTCTTTCAATGATTTCGGACCAATTAAGTGAAGTAAGGAGCAAAGGAAAAATGTTGCATAGATCCAACTCGCAAACATAATTAATGCCAAAAATGTCCCTATTTGTGAATAAGGAAGAAGATTTGAGCGTAAAAGAAATATTCCTGCAAAACCGGTCGTCAACGCAGCGGCGACTGTCGGCCCAGAAGATGCAGATAGAGCATATTTAACTCTTGTAGATTTAGTGCCGTTTGCGTTCGTATAACTTAGAGCATAATGAAGACTAAAATCCACAGCTAAACCTGCCGACGTAGATATGGCCACGCTCTCTAAGATATTTAATTTCCAATTACATAATACTAAGATCGCAATCGTCACCGTTGAAGAAAATATCATAGCCAGCAGCGCACAAATACTGACTGTAAAACTAAGTGTTGCTGGAATTAGCACTAAAAATCCCAATCCAGCTGATAATAATAATGCTATCACAGTTCCACTGGCCAATGTTCTTTGAAGATCATAAAATTGAAGATCAGACAAAAACCATCCACCTTGCATACTGGGTGGGGCTGATTCCAACTCATGTTGAGTCCAGTTCTCTAGGTGATTAAAAAAGATATCCATTGCCTTGTGAGACATTGAATAAGAAACAACACTTTCAAATTCTACAACTATAGCTGAAACTACTGGTGGATAAGCACCTCTTAAGAATTTAGGGCCAGCAACTCCTGGCATGAAGAATTCGCGAGGAGTTTGATACAATGATTCTATAGCTTTTACGATACAGAAATCAAATATTTCTTTTTTGTATGGGAATTGAGACGACTCACAGCATGGAGCTCTGTTTATTTTGTCTATTTTATCAATACAGCGTCTACTCATAAACATTTTAAAACTTTCAATAAAACAATTTGGCAGAAGTGGACCTAGAGTATGTTGATAAAATGGTTGATTCTTTATTCTGGCACAAAATTCTAACAACCACATTTGTGAGCTTGGATCAGATATAGAAAAATCATTATCAAAGATGAGGTGACCTGTTGAGGCAGGATCCATGTGATTGCCATTATCAATAGCTTTTATACCCCATATCCACCTAAGAGGCATTTTGCTACCTATCCCAATGTCTTTGCTAAACCTTTCAAATATAAACTTGTCTCTATATTCAATATCATACTGTTCAAAGGGGTGTGACGTCTGAAATAGTTGGAACTGCTTAGAATCCGGCAACTGCAGGCCAGGATAGTAAAAAACTACAGCAATACTGAAAATCCCTATAGCACCCAATATTACTACAAACCCTATGTACAATCTCGTAACACATGTAATAATAAATCTATTCAATATAATTCTGATATCTTCTCCCATCTCATTAATAGCTTTACAAATTACACCTAACATCTTCTGTCTTCTACTTGTGTACAATTTAACATCTAGGATATATACTGACACAGGCAGCCAACTGATCATCAATAAAAAGTTAACTAAAACTGATGTACCTGCAAAAATGCTGAAACAATTTATGGCTGGAATGTAGCTTACATAGGAAGCAAAAAATGCTACAGCTGTCGTCAATGTAGTTATAAATATCGCAACAACTGAATGCTTTAAGGTTTCCACAAGAATTTGGACGAGAATTGTCTCCCCTGCACTAGAGACATTTTTAATATCAGTCAAACCATTCTCTTCATTTATAACATTATCACGTATGAGTTGCTTACTGATCATTTTCCAAATTTTTACATATAGAAATGCATCATCAGCGCCAATACCTATCACAACAACTACCACTAGTAAATTCATAAAAGGAAAAAACTCCAAGTTGAACACGAAAATATACAAGAAATAGGCTATACCAAGAGAGTAGGTTATAGCAGTAAATAACAAAAAACTGAGTATGAAAGATTTTGTGTAAATCCATACAGATATAAAAACAAAGATTCCTCCCAGGGCTATAAGCCAACTGTCTTCTACGATCCATAAATCAAACAATGCATTTTTGAGACCAAAATCAATAGCAGGAATTACGAGTGTACTGTAAGACAAATTCAAATTTTGTAATTTCTGATAATAAGGTAACACTGTACTGCTGCATGGCAAGGGAAGGAATAACATTGTGTCTTTTACAAACTCAGCAGAAAAGTCAGGCGGGGAAAACGCATATGCGTCAATTGTGTAAAATAAGAGATTGTACACAGCATCATACTGAGAGCAGTACTTCGGGACACTGCACCTGTCTAGCTCGCACGATGCCATCAAAGTGAAATTATGAAAATAACCAGCACATTTCTTAAGAATATCAACAGTTCTATCAACATCTAATCTAGTTAAATTTTCACAGGAGTCTTTACCTGATATTAAAGCTATATAATTAGGTACACTCCATATCGGACAACATGCCTCTTCGGAATGCGCCGATCTTTGGCACAAGTTGTAGTAATCATCGCCACCTACCTCAATAAGTAATGACTGCATTTGACAAACTTTACCCACATTTTCGAAAGTCAGCATTGATGTATTGTCGGCACTGGTGACAACTAGATGAGCATAATCTGCCATTGGAGATCCACAAACGCCCGACGCATAATTGTGATGCACTGGTTTTCCTGGTGTTCTCTGCATGTCTTTGAGAGAAACCCACTGCCGTCTTGTATGGTCTTTAAGGTACACTGTATTTTCGTCTTCGTACGACACATTTTTGCCGAAACCCCAGTGTACATGCTCTTTGGATACGTTACTTTCAAGAGGCCTGTATGATGTCTTCGCAAAGTTTGTTTTGTTCTTTATCTTTTTCTTCTTATGCTCCTTTTTTGGACGTCCACGGCCGGATCTCGGTTTGTCGTGCGTTACTCTGTTACTGAAGGTGCGATTCATGCGTATTTGATCTTCAATTTCTTTCGGATTGACTGCGAGTCGACGGGACGGTCTCGTTTCTTCGATCAGATTTTCCCAAGCAATAAATCGATGTGCTAAAGTGGTGCCGCGAGTCTCGAACCCCACAGTGGGATCCGTGAATGATGGTGGATCGTGGAACACCAGCGGAATCACAGTTAAAACTGTGGATACAACACTTACGGCAAAAAGAAATAGGTAGGGATGTCGAACAATAAACTTGGCGTATGCGAACAGCATTTTGAAATGCTGACTTCATAGTTATTTTTCTATACCATTTTTCCGTAGCAGATTGTTGCATTTCTTGATTTAAAGCTGGTCTACCTCAAAAAATGTATTAATCACATTTTTAAACCAAAATATTTCGTTCCCTACAAAATAACATGGCAATAAAATTACAATAACATGACATGACAATTCATGACATACAAATAAAATGAAGTATTGCCATTGAAGAATTAAGCTAAGTGTCCACACAAAAAAAGCAAATTTTATATTAGAATCATTTTTGGTTCTCCAAGAAATGAAAAAATATTATCAACTATTTTACTTATGACACACTGGTATTAAGTAGTTAATTAAATTACACAAGATATACTTTAATTCTAAGTTCCGTTCTAGCGATATTATTGCTGCTAACCTATTTCTGCATTTGTGTATTGAAATGAATAAAAATTATATAATATTTATAATAAATTATAAAAACTATGGTATAGCCATTTTGTATTTATAATATAAATTTTAAAAGTTTTAGCTTTTTTAAAAGTTAACAATTTGTATAGTTTTAGTGCCTGTTGAAATTGCACCAATAATTCAAAAAAATTTACAATAAATAAATATATCTACTGACAAATTTATTCAGGTGTCCCTTGGAGACCATCATATTATTCTACTGAATAATATCAAAGTTCATCTGCTTTTCGGTAATTACGTAGGTACGTTTATAAATTTGCTTAAGATTATCAACTTAAAAAACTATAAAAGTAAAAAAAAATATAGGAGTAACTCGGACAATATTAATTTCATTTTTAAATTCACGAATTTTAAATACTGGCAACATTATTCTTGTCTCTGACATCTTGTGATCACAAGACTTCTCCGTTTTGAGTTTTCTGTCAAGGCAGGAATTGGAGAAAAAAAGGCCTTCCCTTTTGGGATCTAGAGGTTCATCGGTCACAAGTGATTCACCAAATATCTCAAGATGAGATACTTCTTAACTTACCTGTTAGTGCTCCTCGTAGGCATCACCATACCGATATTTTCGATGTACTATCTGCTCAATGGAAAGGGTGAGCAGATAAGCTTTGGATGGTTTCTGGAGAACACGTCCCCTTACATGTGGGGGACTTTGGGGATCGCGTTCGCCGTGGCCTTCTCCGTGGTGGGCGCGGCCATGGGCATCCACACGACCGGCGTGAGTATAGTGGGAGGTGGTGTCAAAGCTCCAAGAATCAAGACCAAGAATTTGATATCGGTCATCTTCTGCGAGGCCGTGGCCATTTACGGATTGATCACTGCGATCGTGCTGTCTGGTATGTTAGAGAAGTACACTGAGCCAGTGATAGATATCAACATTAAGCAACAGAACTGGATGGCTGGATACGTGATGTTTGGCGCTGGCCTGGCGGTCGGGCTCGTGAACCTGTTCTGCGGTATCGCTGTCGGCATCGTGGGCTCCGGCGCGGCGCTCGCAGACGCTGCCAACGCCGCCCTCTTCGTCAAGATCCTTATTGTGGAGATTTTCGGATCTGCCATCGGTCTATTCGGTCTGATTGTGGGCATTTACATGACGTCAAAGGTCAAAATGGGCAACCAGTAACTTAAGAAGAAAACATACTTGAAGTTAAGTGTAAGTTATGCTATTTACTTTTAATCCTTTCTAATTTTAAATATATTGATGTCAATTCCTTGTAGTATTTTTTTTGCTTTAATATTAAGTACTAATTTATGGATTTTTGAGTCGGTACTCAAATTTAATACTAAGTAGTAATTATATTACTAATTTAAAATAGTATTTGGGCATAAGATTACAGTCATTGTATCATACGGCATCATCAATTTTATGAAAAAGTTAATGTTATGCATATAAAGTAAATTTTGACAGCCGCTGTCAGTTATTCATTTTTTTATTGTAGATCAAACATGTGACCTTATTCTCTTTACTCATTGACCAGAACAAGGCTTTGAATGACATATCCATTCTTAGTAATTTTAAGACCAAGTCTCCATCCATCCATCCATAAAAGAAGATTGAAATAATCACAAAATGTTATTCCTCAAGACTTTTTTTATTTTATAGAACTAGAAATTGAGAATTGCTATGACTCATAAAATAGGCCATAACCAATTCTCTATAGTTCTTTCAAATTCCAAATTTTTAAATATTTTGCTGGTCCTGAACAATAAGTAAAATAAATACATTTTTTTTCCTAATCTTCAAATTGTTGTACCAGACCTTGATAGTAAAGCTGTGTACACCTATGTCTATCATTTTACTAAAATAATATTATATTTTATAAGCAAAAAAATCCTGATTTTAAAATCACAAGATGGACTAACAAGTGGCGGACTCATTACTTATTTGCCTAGATTATTCCATTTTTCCATATACAATAAAAAATATGTATATACTATAAGTCTTATATTAAAGAAGTTTCATAATGCAAAGTGGTATTTTTTAAAATACACGACAAAACTAAAACGTAAAATTATTATTATTTAATTATTATAAATTAAAATTATTAAACTCTTAAGTTAAACATAACAGTACATAGTTGTCTGTTGCATGTTATTACATAAAAATATTCGGCCATCTTATTGAATATCAGTCATCTCTTTCAGACAACTTATGTATGAAAAGGATAAAGAGAAGTAAAGAAAGTGGGAAAGTGTGTGCTATATTATAGAAAGAACATGCTTTTAGCTTACAAAAACTTATCGGATAGCCTCATCTGATACAATTTTATTACAATTTAGATTTAACTTTGTTTCAGGACATAAGTACCATATGATATCTATGGTAATTAAACTTTTTAGTCTATATGTCAATGTCACTACTCAAATTCATAGCTGAAATAACTGATTTCTTATTTTTTTTTGATTATGTATGTTTATTATATTTTATGCATGCAAAATACATGTAAAAATCACCACTTTTATAACTTATTGGGGCCAGAGTTTAGTGATAACATTGCCAATTTGAAGCCTATTAACATCTATCCCCTTTTTTGAGTTTCATGGTTGGTATGCTGGTTATGTTGCCAACAAGATATTAGTAGACCCACTTTTTACAAACTAACATGCCAAAGATGTAGGTTGCCATTAAATTTACAAACCTTGGTTCTTTTTATTAGTAAAAGAAATACAATGGATGACAAAAACAGTACCTTTCACCATAAATCTTGTATTTATATTTATTTGGTCATTAATAAAACAGTAGTAACAGAACTGCTCTATTTTATTCTGAATATGTTAACTTGTATGTATGTAAATCATTTTTGAAAGAATACTGATGTTATTTTGGACTGAGTACAAGTAATTTTATTGTAATAACTGTGTTACAAATTACACCTAACATCTTCTGTCTTCTACTTGTGTATATATTTAATTTTGTTGTTAATTGATATTTCATTATTTTTCAGCAGACAAAGCACTGGACCTCCTGCCATCCCGACCTTGACCTGAAAACTAAGCCAGTGCTCGAAGCAAAAAATATTTATATATCAAGGAGTAACATAAAGCTTTTGAAGTTTAATATAATATAAGTGTTGGACTTGAGTATTTCTGAATCACACTTTGTTTTGTTGATGTGTTACTATAAATGTATTTAATTTGTATAATAATCTTGATGACTATAGTTCTGTACAACATCTGGTCTTAGCACAGGCTAATAGGAATCTATCATATGCTACTACAGTATTCATATTAGATGGGTTATGTGAAATCAAGCGCTCAAATCAATACTTACACTGAATATTTTTAATAGTATCTGAAGTTATGAACCTTATGTAAATGAATAATTATTAAAAAAATAGCATAATGGCATTTTGGTGTTTGTTTAGTGGATAGATTTGCATTATATGGAGCCCATAGACACAGTTAAAACAAATAACAATGAAATTCCCTCCGTCAAGTATTAAAAAGCTTTCTTTGTGTTGTGATTTATTAATTTGCGAATACTTAATCTTTGCAGGACAGTATATAAAAATAATGAATTATTGTATAAAATTCTCTATTTGTGCTTAGATCTTAGATGTTTAATAGAACATGTCCAGATTGTATTGGAGTGTTTTAGACGACTTTTTAACCAATAGACTTGCGTGTAATACCATATCACAGTGCCCTGACTTTGAACTGACTAGATACACATTGTAATGCTAATTTGAAGTTAAATTAGCTATTCAAAGCAGTTTCACTGAGATTATTAGATCAATTTTAACATATGCAATGATGTGTCTAGTCATTTTGTATAAGGCTTAAACATTCCATGAAATCTTAATACAATTTTGTGAAAGCTTTGATTGGTTAATTGCCGGTGAATGTAAATAAGACTCAAGTTTTAAAAAAATCCAATTTATGGCACAGATTATAAAGTAACTTGTCAAACATCGCAATGTGGCACAATTTTGTCTGTGTTTAATGCTAAAGAATGTTTGGAGTGCTATTGAAGGCATTTTTAGAACTTACCAAGGTCGTATGTTTATATTTATTTCATGTGAAAGTGTTCAATTTCCATACTTTGCTACACACAAGTTATTCATGTCTATCTGTGTCTAGTTGGAAGTGTTTTAAGTGTTTACCGAGTTATATTTTCCGAACGAACTATGTATACTATACCCTATATTTTCTTTAATAAATTCGTATTGTTACTACCACTTGTAAATATTAGTTCGCTTCCTTATATTTCAAAGGAACACACTAATTTATTATACTTGTAAATTCATATCTTAAAAATTATGATTAGGTACCTATTCGACGTGAAAACCTAACACTTGTAGGTTTTTCCTCGATTCGTAAGCGCTAAACGTGTACACATTGAATAAAAATATGAAAGTATTATAATGTCAGCCTAAGACCCGTTACTGAAGCGTTTCTAAGTTAAATATATTTGTGCAAATGTAGATATTATGTATGTTGATGAATAAATAGCTAAAAGTTTGTCGTTTTTATTTCGGAGACCTAAATTCCTTTCGAATTCAATGCTACTTTTACGTCAAAACATACCAGTTGCGTAACAACTAATATTAGCTTTAATAAAGTATTATACAACACTTTGTTATCTTGAGAAAGATTTTGAATAAAGGAAATTGAATACTGAAACTGCGTAAACTAACGTATAGTTGTCTGATATTTTTACTGAGTAAAAAATGGCAACAATGGAAACGAACGAATCCGACCCATTTTTTAAGAGGCCGTTATGTCCCATACCAGTCGGAGGCAACAAGCAAGCAGGTTATAGTGATCAATATGTGTTGACCAGTAAGTCCTTGCTTCACCAATGTACATTGAAGCAGTGTGGTGGAGTACGCTTCACGGCTCCAGGGGCGCGACCCATGCCCATCAGTGCGACATAGACATAAAATATGGTTGCAACACTAATTGATTTTAGCACGATTCATCAGGCCCCTGGTTTATATGAATTTGCTTGCAGATGTCCTTAGGCGGCAGTGACCATTTACCATCAGAGACTTATGTATAAAAAAATTTATGTGGCTCAAACTCCAATTACAGTGTACTAAAATTGACTTGACAGATTGCACATTCAGTTTAAAATATTAGTTTAAAAAATCGCAAATTCAGTTTAAAATATTAGCAAAGCTATTTTAAAAATGTATTC
>DWLI01003010.1:0-12326 GCA_018249915.1 Cecropterus dorantes dorantes
AGGTCTAAGTACAAGGCCTCTCAAGCTGGGGAACCATGGTTTATGGTTCAAATGGTTTATGGTATTATGTGCGTTTTACGTAGTTTAACATAACATATTATTACTTGTTTCAGGAGGCCAGTCATGTAAGTTACATCACTGACACTTCTTTAAAAAAATTCTTAAATGTGTACCTACGTAGTCTAGGGTGCACTTGGCCAGCGTGGTGAACACTGGCCAAACCACTACTCGGCAACTCATGACACGAATTTTCTACAGGAGTACAATACTTGTCGTATAATTTTCTATATAACTATTTATTTTTGACATAAAATTTTCTTAATATTTTTTTCCACTTAAATGCGGCCCGTAATTAACGTTATCAAAAGGTTGGTGACCACTAGCCTCAACCCTTGTGATTTAAAGGGGAGACTCATGCCCAACTGTGGGACAGTAATAAGCTATGATGAAACCTTTCGACTCAGAGCAAATCAACATTAAAATACTGCTATATGAGAAATATATATCGTGGTGCCTCCACACTCACGATGATCACGATTAATTCTACCGCCTCTAGTTTCTTACATGACATAAAACCGGACATATACCGTAAGAATAACGTTTCTACTAATTGTTATGGAGACATTTGATATATTTTCATACAAGATTGTAGTATTTAACATTCGCCACAAAAACATAACGGGTTTTCGTATTTCCGACAAGCGGATTTTACCTCATCGATTCAACATTTCTCATACTTCGTATTTAAAGTCAGTGTACGCAGAATATGAGGTGAAAACGAGATTGACCGGATGATTTTACCTACTTTAAATGAGTCACCTTAATTGAATTACTTACCTTAAGGGGTGATTTTTTTTGCATGAAATCTCGTGTTTTTATTGTTGTCGCTCATCGTATATCTACATTTTAGTAACGGGATATATTTATTGCTATTTTGATGTAAGGTTAAATATATTTTATAATGAAAACATAGCTAACAATAATTATGTAAAATCATGAATAATTCATAATTTACGTAGGTATACTTTTAGAGAAAAAGTTATCTATACTGTAAAAATGATAACGCAATATCATATGGACCTTTGCCTCAGTATTTGTCATGGCGAACTATGAATGTTGGTGTTCAGTGAAGATGCGACCAGACTACGTAAGGGAGCGCCCATTTAGCTGAATTTAGATACATAACATACGAGTAGGTAACTATATCGACGGTATGTATCGGTTTTGTATCATAATAATTTCCATCTTACAAAGAAAGGAGTACGGCTTTCTTTCCGCGCTAAATAAATATTTATTTTGTCTTCTGCTAACATGATATATTTTTTATATAGTATCGTTCGTGGCAGCTGAAGAGGGAAGAGAGAGAAAAGAGCAGGATCACAAATAACCGACAATTTTATTGTTAGCCGATTGTAACAAATTACATCGTATAATATAATTAAATGTATACCAATCAATTAAACATTTTATATGTACGCATAAACGTAATTATGTAACATTATTAATGTTTATAATGTTACATAATTACGTTTTTAATGTTACATAATTTGTTGAAACTATGCTAATTGTACATATATAAGATGAACATAACGGTACACTTAGCTATTGACGTGCCGTTATTGGTATATGAAAGGAACGACGTGTAATGATTCCTTTAAAAACCAAGTGATTTAAAATCATTGTCATTGTTTTAAAATTTTCCCAGCGCTGAATTTTAATCCTGAGACACCACTGTCATTTAAATACTTCTTAACGCTTTAGTGGAGCGAAACTGAATTTAAATTGCACTCGAGGTTTAGGTAGGTTACTTAAGTAAAAAATCGGCGTAAGGCATCCCAAGATTTATAAACATTTTTATTTTCACTGAACGATGCAGCGTAGGTATAACGTGATCGCTGACACATTGCAAGGAGATAAATCTTACAGGTTTGTTGACATGTCCTCCTAAAAGAACAAGACAAATATCTTGTTATGGTGGTAAAACCCTTCGTCGTTCCATACCAGAGGCAATACTGGCTACTTGATTAGCACTGTTAAGCTCTGCAGTATGCTGGTTTGAAAGATGTGATAAGGAACGCATAGACTTACACGAGGTGATCCAACTTAGTCATCAGGGGTAGCATGTGCAATCGACTTGAAAAAGGATTCTAATACTATCGGAAGTTTATTATAGATGACTACGCGGCAATGGCCAGTTATCGTCAGATGGACTGCAGATTCGTTTGCAACTTTTATAAAATAAAAAGTGTGTGTATAAAAGTCAGACACGGCAGAAGTAAGACTTCTAAAAAGTAGCCTGCGAGAGATTGAGACAAATATAGAGTATCAGGAGTATTAGAGTAAATGAAAGATTTATTATTTTACCGAGCTTAAAATTTATTTTATATTTGAATGTAAACTATTATCTATATCTATATTCTATATCGATACTAATATTATAAGGCAGTAGAGTTTGTTAGGTTGAACGGGCTAATCTCTGGAACTACTGGTTCGAATTGAGAAATTCTTTTTGGATTGAATAGTCCACTTATTGAGGAAGGCTATAGGCTATATAACGTCACGCTGTTTGTTTTTTTTTCTTATTTAGTAGCGGGTGATACCGCTCGGAACACCTAGTATTACATATATTAATATAAAATACTCCGTAATGTATTCTATTTCTTTCTCCTGCCGCCTCAATAATAATTAAGCCTAATATATGTATAGACATTTATGTCTTCATTTCTTTATGGAGTTTCAGATTCTAAAGAAGTTTTACTTCTAAAATATAATACATGGTGTATATGCTTTACTGATACCAGTTATTGCTGTACAGCTCTACGGGTGTTTTAGCTGCTGGCAATGGATAGCTGCAACCAAATCTAAATAGAGCTAGTATTTCAACAAAGATAGATCACAAATATGTTACTGTCCTTGATAGATACGATGAAACTGTTTATTTCGGTATATTCGGTATTTACCTTACCGCATCCAGAATGCAGCAGTGAAAATATTGCTACCAAAAGGTCAATAAAGGTAAAGCGTTGAAGCTCACCCATCCAAAGAATATGTTATATAGTTGGGCATCAGGCACAGAATTTATGGCTTTGTTATATCGATATCTGTCTGGCCTGAGATCGAATCCGAACCTTTATAGGTATGTAGTCCAATATAGTGAGCATTCTACCAATTCGCAGTGGACTACGGCCTAAAACTCTCTCATTCGGAGAGAAGACTCGTGCCCAGCAGTAAAATAATAATAGGTTGACGACGTGGCTAGTGTAAAAGATTAATATTATTATGTGTACTAACGAGCCTATAGACAAATTAGTATGACATAGATGAGTATCAGTCAATTAGGGAGTAAAAACATTCGAAATACGTTGCCAGTTTCACGTATTTATCTCTCGATAGCATATGCCGAATCATTTATATTTACTACTCTTACCTATATGATTTCTTACTTACAACTAAGCCTAAATAGAATTATTTTTGTACACAATAGAACAGCTGTGCATGCGCTGCTAGTATAAACTACAAATAAAGCTGATGATGGCGATAATGTTAAATCCAAAGCACAGAGTGCTAAAATCTATTATATTTTTTAAATATAATAGATTTTAGCAGTTGTACCTTGTCTTAAGATTGTTTATTTTAGTTTCTAGAAGATATAGTGCAGGATTCTTCCACGTCTATTGAGTTATTAAAACCATCCAGCATCATATGCTTAAGGCCAATTGATAAACTGTTTATGTTGTCGGAATAGCAAGGCGCGAGGCAGGCGGGCGGGGCGAGGTTCGGCGCCAGCGACGATTCTCGTTTGCGCGATGGCTATCAGAAACGCAATCCCCTATTCCTCGCAGTGCTAATCAATGAATAATTACTCTGTTTAAGGGGCACCTCTATAAATAGCCGGCTGGAGCGCTGACCTGGAGCGACGGGTTAGTCCGGACACTTGCAGCAGCCTGCTGCGCCCCGCCCCCTCTCAGTCCCCGCACTCGTCCGCCACCGCCCGCCGAGCTTCTCGACACGCCTCCGACTCCGCATCCTGCCGTTTTTGCAAAATTAGCTAAAAGGAATGTTTGTAAGCAAAACGTTAACACGCCTTTAAAAACTTTTGTCGCGACACACAACAACATTATTTCATCTTTTCTTAAGACCACATAGACACAGGTAGATTTAATACATTTGTATACTTAGTATGGTTTACGTATATTAGTTCAGTAGGGAACGATTACAGTATGCGAATCAAGTTTATGAACTAAATACGTTTTACAACCTGCTACATAAACAATGATTAATGGCAAAAACATGTCACACGGCAAAGCTTTTCACAGTTATTCAAATTTATAAGTGATGACTAAGTATTCAAAACAACAAGATCAGCTTTTTGTAAGATTTATACAAAATAATCCGAGTAAGGATAGACATAAGTAAGGCGGCATTCACAAGGTTGAACGCGGCGCGATCGACGGCCGATGCCCGGCGACCAGCGGCGTGGAACAAATGCGGAGACGACGCCAATTTGCCACTCAACATGACACTTACCACTTTATTTGTATAACATTAACGTGCTCCACTAAACGAGTTTTCTTGTGTTGTACTCAATACATTATTCAATTTTTAAGTATTAAAAGTGGGACCTACGAGAACATTAATTCGAATCGTGTCCCATCATCGCATCCTCAACCTATTTTGTAGTCTCATCTGTCATCAAACCGGCTTTAACATAATTAAGGGCGCCAAAATGACCTTGAACGTGAGTCTTATAGAACCTGTAGCGAATAAAAAGATAAAGACGGCTCGGTGGCGATTAAACTTGTTATAACGAATTACGGCATTGCAAGGACGAAGTAAAGTTGAATATTGCATCAGAGTAGTTGCAAATGCGGGGAGGCAATGTTCGCGTGGAATGTTGGCGCGGAGCAGTAGGCTGTGCAGCGCAGGGCACGCTCCGCCGCCCGCGCCCGCGCCCGCGCCCGCCCGTGACTCACCGCTCGGACATCTCACCTGGCACTGATTGGGGAAGTACGCTCCTAATTACGAACCCGATCGCTTCTGGAAACCACTTACCGCCGCCGTTTACGTCAACCACTTAGACTCGCTCAGGACAAAGAACTAGACGTAAAAAATCATATCAAATCGATACGCGTTACTCATAACACCTTCTTACGTGGATATATTTATCATCGAAACGCTTGCTTTACTATAATTTCACGTTTTTTTTTAATTTTTGGTTTCTAAAATATCAATGTTTGTGTAATTTTAATATACATGAATCAAATCAACCCCTAAATATAACCGTGCCAAAATAAAAAAAAAGCCTTTTTAGTTTCTTAAATCACAATAATCTCATTATTAATGAAAATGGTAAGCAAAACCTAATTAACAATAGCAGGCGTACGTATAAGTTCCTTTATCACTTCAATTAAAAAAATATAAGCATAGATAATAGGAACTAAAAAGCTACCTATATAAACAATTACCTATTGCGTCGATTTTGATAATCTATGACTGGTGGTATGACAAACTCTTAATAGGGGCTTGGCAATGTCCGAAGCCTAATCACGTCAGATTTATTAAAGTTACGCGCGTTTTATAATTTAATTTTACGGCTTGCTATAAAGGCGACGGAAAAACAAACTTGCACTTGGTCAGCGTGATGAAATATCTCATGAACCTTTTTCATTCTAAAAGGAGACCCCTGGTCCACATTGAATCAAAAATAAGTTGACGATACATAATACTTACTCTGTTATACGTGGTATCGGTTATTGAGCTATTACCAATAAACAAGATGTCTCGCTGGGTGTTAGGAAGGTTATTAGTAAAAATAAGATTATTACAAAGTCTTAATAATACCAAGTCAACCGCACATGGCCAGCGCGCTGGACTATTGCCTAAACCACTCTCCCTGAGAGGAGATATAAACTCAAAAGTTGGGTCAGTGATAAGTATACGAGACATTGAATCTAAATATAAACGTTAGAAGATAGCTGAAAATCAAAATAATCACAAAATTCATTAGAGCGGCAAATTCTGAATAACATTAAACCATCACCTGAAGTAAACCCACAATTATTGTGTCGAGAATACACAGCTCCGGTAATTCTTTTTTTAGCGTTCCGTGCAATTAATTTTATGGCAGCACCTAATGTATTGTTCAGGACATACTTTTCGATATAAAAAACGATAAGCACCAACAAAATTGTTTATTACTTTGATTCTCGTCATATTACTCATTAGTTGCTTGGTTTATTGCAGTGAACTTCAACGATTCTCGATTCTTTGAAACTCGATGAAAATAAAAATGCGAGACGATAAAGAAACAAACACATAAATATATATGACTAGATGTGCTCCGCGGTTTCACCCGCTATTACATAAAAAAACAAACAAACAAATAGCGTATTGTTGTATAGCCTTCCTCGATAAATTTACTATTCAACACAAAAACAATGTTTCAATTCGACCCAGTAGTTCCTGAGATTATCCCGTTCAACCAAACAAACTTCACTGCTTTAAAATATTAGTATAGATTAAGTCGGCAAAGGAATAAGATCGAATGCATTAGAAAGTATTTAACATAAATATGTTATTTAATATTAGACATTCAAATGTAATATATTATAAGCTTGGTAAAAAATAGTATCCGAATACTACTGATACTCCTGATCTCAATATCTTGTAGGCTACTTTTCAGAAGTTTCGTTCCTTCCGTGTGTAAATTGCAAACACATTTTAGTTTGTCTATCCATGTATGTTTGTCTTTTCTTTGGTACGGGCTACGGTCTAAACGAATTAACGGATCTTAAAATATTACATGTAGCGCAAGACATTAGAGTAGGCACATTAAAATTTAAAAATATACAAATGGCGTCTTATTTATTTTTTGACGCTATTTTTGAAGCGTATTCACCAAGTCTGGTTCCTCGTTTTTGAAACATTGATTTGTTCAACATATTATTGCTATTTATTATAGCGTGACCAGATAGGTCACCGGAAAAAACTAGATGTATCATTTTGCTGCGAATACCCCAGAATATGTAGTAGGTACAGATAAAATAACTATTCAAATCACACATAATTTCCCCCTGAAGTGAGTCAAATGACGCAACTAAAGAACATCGCACGTCACGAGCACTACGATAGCGTGATTAGCAAATTTCAATTCTCTTAAACCTACCATTCGTCATTTAACGAATGGTTTTTTTCATATGTACATTGTATTTATTATAAGTTAAGGAAAGGTAATAAGAATAGGTATTTTTATAAGAGATACGAGGAATTACACATCTTGGTATATATTTTATAATGTCAGCTGCTTATTCTCTAGGAAGTCTGACGCTAGGTCAATGGCCTAAAACTTTTTATACGAGAATGTCTTCGTCAACCCATTATTGTTAAATAGTTGGGCACGGGTCTCCTCTCAAGATGAGAGTGACTATAGTCCACCGCGCTGACCAAGTGCTAGCTCAAGTAGGAACCCTAAGTAGGAACCCAATAACAGAAGCATTGGTGTACGATATGAGGGTAACCTGCGTCAGAATAACAGGCCTCGAAGTGGCTCAAAGATTAAAGGAATGGGGAAACTCCAGCTCCATCCAAACTAAAGATGGCCCCGGACGCAGGCAAACGCCGTCGGGACGGAGGAAGAATGCTATGTCCCAGCAAAGGGTGTCCAGACAAACACCGATAGGACTCCGGTATATCCTCTTAACTACCCCCGCGGCCGAGAGAAACCCATGAAGGGTTTCTTCACGTAAAAAAATGTTTGTAGGTTTCTTCATGTGTAGTGGTGCGTGCCTCCGATTCGAACTTTGGATCCTCGATTGTGAGGCCAAATTTTAATCATTAGACTATTACTACACTAACACTGCTGTAGGAGAGGTTAATAGTAGAGTTATTTTTACTTCGAAATGTATTATTTTCGCTGGAATTGTAATATTATATTATTGGTACGTAGCTATTTATTGTACCCATTAAAGTTTTTACATGTTAGAACTTGATTATTATAATAAGTTATGTTCACTTATCTCGGGTTGTATTTAGGAAATATAATTCGACAAACCGGGATCCGCATTCCAGTTGGATTTCTCATGCGAACTTATATTCCGCAACAATCCTTTGTGGCTGATTTTTTTTATTTTGAGAATAAAATTAATTAGGTGCCAGTAAACAGAATATCAGACGAATAAGGTGGTATCTAAATGGTACGGTATGGTATCTAAAATAGTGTGTTCGTATTCAATCTTGACATATTAAAATCTTATATACCATAATCATCATTTAATTTTTGTTGCAATGACGGTCCGAAGCGGGTTTGGAGAAGATCATGCCGATGTGCAATCTTTTAAAGAGTATAGTTATGACAATTCAAGAAAAGTAGGTACTTATTAGTTTCGCAGATTAGCCTCCGAATAGGTTTTCTACAACTACTCAATTAGAACATAAATTATTAAAGTAAACAAAGAAACAGAAATGAAATATCCAATAGTGCCAACTTAACATACATTTCTATTAATGGAGCACTTTAAGCAATATTATGTTAAACATGTCCCATGTTTTCTTTTACACACACTCACACCTTTTAAAAGCAATAGAAATATTTCTGTGTATCTACAATCAACATAAATATTAAAAGTAAGTGTTATAACTTTTACGTACCTTTTCATTTTATTGTCAACCTATTATATGTATAGTATGTTGTATGAGCTAATATCGCTATTTTAAATGTTATATTTTAAACTTGTATAACACACATTGTTAGGTACCGATAAATAGGAATATAAAAAATATCCGGTACATTTAATAATAATTCTTGTATAACATACCAAAATACGAGAACTCGTTGGTTTAACGGATAAGAGAATTACTAAGATCTGCCTACTTACCTAACAAGCCATAAATCGTTTACCACCGCAAGTTTCGTTTCGACGAGTGTTCACTGGCGAAAGGAAGGGTTTACCGTTCGAACCCCACAAGAACTAGTATTTGTATGGCGAACAAATACTTATCTCATATTTGAGTCTTTATGGGCTGCCTCGTCTAAGCTGTTTATGGCTCCCTTTATACAGTCTAAGTAATCCTAAAATAGGATATTTGCCTCAATAATAGACCCTTACGATGTCATTTAATGTATAATCCGTTGTAAGTGTTCATTTATCATATAAATAACATAATCTTAAGTTGATGATACTCTTATATACATAACTACTTTGTTGCATCTTCGTGAAGTATATGATTTACTGTTTAATGTCGTGTCTATAATGCTTATCGAGATTAGGTATCATAATACTAAGTTATGTTATATATGTCGATTTTATGTTAAGTATTATTATTACTATTGTCGGGACATGTTGGAGTAAGTTTTGTTTCCTTTCTTTCTTGCGATCTAAGCAATGCTTAAATACATTGCTAACAATTCTCCGCAGATCCATGTACTGACTGATGTGCCAATTTTCATTAAAAAGATATGAGTAGTTTTTGCTTTATAGGAAAAAACAACGTCCATCTATACTCACAAACTTTCGTGTGTATGAAATTATCAATAAATAACTAAAAACATTATTAATCATTCTATTTTTTGCCAATTCATGTGTGTAAGTATACACAGGCACAGGAATAGTAACTATAAGCAAACCTTAGCCAAGACATAAATTAGTTGTTACCCTGAAAATATACAAAAGCGCGCAAGAAAATTCACAAGAAATTTCGTATTAAATTACAAGAGTCAAATGAACTGAACAGCACTGCTCAATTCACTCGCATGTCACGATCTAACTCACTCCCAGGAGTTTATTAAAGAAGTTTACGAGGCTCAGGTCGAGGTAAAGTGATTGGAATTATTTAGGAACAGTGATTCGTTACTCTGCTACGGTTTCCAACTTTTACCGAATTTCATTACTGGACACAAACAACTTTTCCCAAGCATGAATGTTTCCTTATTGTTTCGGGTACCTACTTGGTTTACTTTCTTAGACCCAACCTCACTTAATTTTTTATTATGTTTCCTGAAATATTGTTTAGCGACTTCGATAAAGTATTCATGTATGTATATACACATGTGTTATGTTATATTGCGATATGCATATAAAAAAATCGCATAGCGCTTTTAAAATTAAAAACCAGACACATTTAACCTTTTGAAATTTTGTAAAAACATTTTAGAGTAGAAGAAAAGATATAATTCTCCATTTTGCTTTGATGATGCGATAAATACTCTGCCATAAAGCGTAGAATAGTTCTGTTTTAATAATGACAGCTGCATTCATTGCACAATTGGCTCTAAATCATAAAAGAGTACGGCGGGCGGCCTAACATAAAACAGAAGGCAATTCGGTAATATCGGTCGCTTCCTAAATAATATCGATTATAACGCAGCAGATGGCCGGGCTGGACCCCAGACCGTCTGCGACCCTCCCGCGCTGCACCGCCGACCTCACCTCACCCCCGATTAAGATTTATCCTCCCAAAACGTCCCCTGCACCACACTGAATTATTCGATTTATATTAAGTTTCCGCAATTTCCATTTAGAGGGATTCAACAGCCGTGAGCCGGTGAGCGTTCGCCCTGCAGATTTAGCGGATCTATTGTAAATATTTTCGAAGGGCGCGTCACACGAAGCGACTGCCATTAATAATGACAGAGAATAATATTAGCGGCTAATATGAATCGACTGAGCCCCATCTGTTGCTTTGGCGATATGTACGGAGACAGTACGAGATAAATATTTTGGTATCCTTATCATAATTGATTATAGATTTTTAATTTAAATCGAGTGAAAGATATACACTTAAATAAACAATTCATTAAATTCTATCCAAACTGTATACAAAGAACATTTATAATAAAGGTTATTCAATTCAAAACATTTATCAAAAAGTTGTACTTAATTTATACAAACGGCTGTACGATTTGTTTGCAGTTGAGCGCAAAGGCGAGCGTAATTAAAGCAATAAACGTGAAAAGTACACCTTCAATCCCTTAATTGAAATCCAAATATTGCAAAAATAAACGAAGAAGGCTCATCAGCAGCGCACCGTGCATAACTCGAAAGGAATCGCTTTTGAAATGGAAACTGGAAATCAAAGCGATTCAAACTCGCTAAGCCAATAAAAGAAATGGAAATCCTCTACTGAATACACTCAAATACGAAAACGAATAGATTTACACTTGCATAATCTCCGTCTAGACGGAGGCTGGGATCCTTTAAAATTCTTATACACTTTTATTAAGCCCCTCATAGGCTTGTTTGTAGTTGAGGTCGTCGAAACTGAAAGTGTAATCATTTACAATATTTTTTTGTTTCAACAAAAGATGTCACTAATGATATTACTACTCGTATGCCGTATAATATATTTCATCATAAGATACGTTCACATTCTCATATGTAATATATATTCACATTTCATTGGGTGAATTAATAGATTTCTATTCATGTATAGTGCCTTATACTAGTATGTACTACTACTAGTTACTACCTACTTACATATATGCTAAACCTCTGGACGCAAATGTTACAGAATTAGGTTATTAGAAAATAATCATCATTAGCTTTAAAACAATAATAGAAAGCTAGTGAATAAGCATACCTATGATTTCCTCATAATATTTTCAATTAAATGTCTACCAACCTACTCTTGACTACCGTCATGTAATAACCCAAATCCCTAGTTCTAAGAGGAAAAATGTAACCAAAAAGTGATATTCGAGTATTTGACATTAAGTGGATGACACGTCTTTTTGCTACTTCAATAACACAAAAATATAAATTGAACAAATCGAGATTAGAAGAGAAAGCGCGGTCGTTGATGAATTACTAAGCGCAATAGTAAAACCAAGAATACTAATACTAGAAAATGAAATGGAATGAAATGACATCAGTTGTCTTTATTTTCTATATTCCTACGGGGCACTACGAATTGTCAGATACAATGTTTTTCTATTTTTTATCACATTGATGTAGCAAACGATGATATTGTCGTTCATGGACATCTGTAAGTAATTTTATATAGAGCAGGAATTCTGTCTAAAGTCGATGAATCTGTCATCGACTTTAAAAAAATAGCATTGCTACTTACGAGGATTAAGATGGTCGCGTCATGTATAAGTAAGCCAGCAACGACACCCAAGAACTTCTTTACACTAGAAATAGGTGTGGCGGTGGTACTCCTCCGGTCAAACTACACTGGTTCTACCACCTGGTAAAACGTCACTTAACAAACTACTTCTTACATTACAATTGTAATCAGTGCATTTTTTTTTATAAAATATTGAAGTAGCAAACGAACATGCAGTCCACCTGATGGTAAGTGGTCACTGCCGCCCATGGACACCTGTAAGT